>MU912151.1:60892-72040 GCA_036418165.1 Cooperia oncophora | reverse complement strand
TTTCTTTTCATTGCATACCTTTGTCATTTCATAAGTGTTCAATGTGTCATTTTCCTTACAATTAATGCTCTCATCCATTCTCCTCCGGTGTCCCTATCGCGTCGACCTTACCTTAGTTGGTGAGTTACGAGGATTTTAACCAAGGCTTGTCCCTTTGAATGAGGCAACGTACCACGTATCCTTTCGAACCGTCCGGAGGGTCCTAATCTTCGATTGTCTTCTCCAATCAGCTTTCAAAATCAGCTGTTAGAATCATTACTTACAAATGAATTTCACAAATTCTTACGAATTTCTGATTTCAGATTATTTATTCCAATCAGTTTATTAATATCTCAACAGAATTTACAAAGCTGAAAACAAAATTTTACAAAAACAATACTTTACTAAATTCTATTTGACAAAGTTTTACAGAATTTATGTAGGAAAACGATAGTACTCACGGTCAACCCGATAGTTTTGTGGAGGCGCTAACTAGGGAAGGGGGCGTTATACGTAGCAAGGGTGAAAGAAAAAAATACATAAACGGAGGGACTTTATCTCGGCCAGGAAAGTTTCTATCACGGCCAGGTACGTTCCCAGCTCTCCCTCCATCAGTGTAGTCCAACCACCATAGCCCCAGACGATTCTCTCAACAATGCCGTACTGAAAAGTAGTGTCTACTGGCTTTGCTTCTCCTCCGAAAGAGCGGGTAACTAGTTGACATGGCAAACTGACTTCATTCCGGAGGGTTTTTCATTTCATATTTTAAATGGTGAATAATCGTTTCACTCATACTTTACAACTCTTTGACAGGTTCTCCTCTAATGTAACAATCTTGATTATTTTCAGCTCTGGAAAAAAATAGTTCTGTTCGTTGATTGTTCTTTGTTACGCATTCCCATAATCGATGACACAATAGCGCACATTAGTCTTTGTAGAAATTGTTCATTAGTGCTTACTTTTGCGTGTTCTACTCTGCCCCTTTTTGTGTTGCTCCCGAAAGATCGTCGCCTGACCTCTTGCATTTTCTCTGTTCATCTCCCCGCTTAAAAGGATCTTTTTAGTTTTTGAAACCTTACTAGACTACTCCTTTTTTCATTTCTTTCTCTTTTACCTCTTACCCAAAGTGGTGCGACGATAATAATGTTTGTTTGCCTTTTGGAGCATCTTATCAGTTATAGGAATGGACGGAGGCGTCATTTACCCCCATCCCCACCAACGCTATAACATTCCAAAGCGTGAGAGGAATCACAATGTAGTCACTGTAGAGAAAATAGAGGGAAATACGGCGGATCAAAGAACACTTAGATACGCTTGGTTTGAGATACACTATTCATAAGACCGGCCCCGCACATCGAAGGTCCCCCCGTTAGCTATTATTAGACAGTACTGTAACGGCACAGTTCGGCAAGGGGGGCATTTTGCACTTCACTGCTTCACTAGTTCCTGGTTTACAAGTCTCACTCTGGTGAAACCTGTGAACTCTTGTGAAGCTGGAGCAAGCTCGTGAGCCACCATGGTAAAACCTGTCAACTCAAGAAAAGGCTATCTAGATGGATGAAGTAGCAAAAGTTCGAAATGCCCTTTTCCGCCCCTGCGTCTACTATAACTTCTAATAGACTATTTGCAGCAACCACTTTCCCATTTACTTCCCAGACCAGGGAGCCTGTAGAGTGATAAAGAAACTAATCTTACAGGTTGTTATGCAAACCATCGAGTTGTCTTTACTACTGTCCTTAGGTCGTGCAACTGCTAGTCCTTGGTCCCACGGGCCATGGAGTTCTGCCCGATGCTCACTATTTTCATCATACTCCAACTTCCCTATTTCGTGTGTTGAACCAGCTTTCCAGTTCCCCGTAAATGAGTAAAGAAGCTGTGTCAACAATTGATACACAGGGCGGCTAATTCCGCTGAGATCAAGGTTGTGATAAGGGGTTATCTATCATATCGTCACTAAGGTAAGGTTGAAATTATTGAAGGTAAGGACATATCGACTGAAGAGTAGAGCATGACAATTCACTTAATTAAGAAATAAGTCCTAGTGGAAGACGTTCAGACGCCCTCTTTAGACAAGATAGTCCTATCCGCAAACACAGGCTATGTGAAACTTCAGTGGTTCACAATACGAGAGGAATGCAGGACGTGCTCGCGATGTCACCGCTCTTCGACTGGCCAAAGCAAAACCCTGGTCTCACTTCTGAAAAGGTCGTGGTGGTAAAGTTGCTGCGCTACTAGCTCTCTCCATTTCAAATGGTGATAGTGAGGTGGTAGGGAGAAAGGGCTGATACCAGCAACTGACGATGGAAGTCCGCCAACTTACGGCGTTATTTACAAATATAGATAGCAAAACTGCAACCTGCATTTCACAAGCAACTTATGAGTTTGTAATGGTGCAGTAGGGTGGAGGCTTGGTGGTGAGCTGTGAAGCATAAGCGAGGAATCGCATACGTCGAATCGAGTCGTGGTGGTTCAGTGGTAAGGTCGACGTTCGAGACTCGATTGACGTATGATTCGACGTGCGATTCCTCGCTTATGCTTCACAGCTCACCACCAAGCCTCCACCCTACTGCACCATTACAAACTTTACCTGCTCATAAGTTGCTTGTGAAATGCAGGTTGCAGTTTTGCTATCTATATTTGTAAATAACCTTATAGACTCTATCGATCTACCCAGGTCTCCATTCAAAGTTCCACCTTCAAGCACACAAAGTTTGGCGTGCTTAGCAGATGTAAACTGACCTTGATAGAATTAATCCACGCCTTTCGTGCGGTACTCCTTCTCCGAATACAGCTGCCAAGATAGCATGATTCAAAGTGGGACGGGTGAATACCGGCATAACTTGAGTTGTCCCGACGTAGTGAAAAACACACCCATGCGGTTTTTTTCCTTGGCCACAGTCTCGCACGATTCCGAAAATTAGCGGCCGGAGCTGGTATCGACTTTGGAACATCTGATCATGAGTCGCAACAGCACGCACACAAAATAGCAGAGTATTTTCCAGGTAACAGAGTTGACTTGGTGTATCTGAATAATTTCGGTGATACTAAAGTTACCGTGCATGAGAACCGTTTTTTATGCCTTTTTATCACAGCCCTAACGAAAAATCGGTTTGAACTATGACACAGAATCACGATTAGGGCCATATTTGTGAGCTTAGTTTCAATTGCAGGTTAGTTCCTGTGCCGGAGCACGTAGCACCTTCGATTTCGGTTTTCACGGATAAGAAGGGCAGGAGTACCACTTGCTTGATGTCGTTACTTCATTTTTATCTCCAAACCCCTTAAATAGGACAGAACGAAATTCCCAAAGCGGTTTCGAGAATGCACACTAAGGTCCTTCTAGCCATAACCTGAATTCGTTGTTAGCCCTGATTCTAAGCGGGAGGACATGTAGTGTGATGCGCTACGAAATACCAGAATCACAAACTCAGTGACCATCCGAAACGGAACGGTTCCTTACAGCTAGAACCTCTTTCATCGTGTTGAAGGCCTGTGTTTGGAAGCAAACTGCACATTCACCTCCGAGGACACTGCCTGAAACGTGCGAGGTGAATGGATGCGCAGCTGCAGTAATGTGCCACTTTCTCCATTCAAAAATGCGGGATAACGGGATTGGAGGGTTTGATATCTGGGCCATCTCCCGACTCTGTCCGCACTGCTGTACGCCCAGCCAGACGCCTAGCCTGAGCCGAACGTGCCACTCGCCTGCGTCCTCTTGCTTCTAGTTGTCTGTACCCGTCACTATGGGCTTGGGTGTCGACGCAGGTACTCACGGTGAGGATAGCGTAGGCGGAGTACAGAGATGACACCTGTTTATCACTACTTTCCAGCCCTTCTGAGCTGCACCGATAAGACCCGCTCACTGTGGGGAAACCCTGCCCGCTTTGCGTAAGCACCGCCAAATTCTGTGAAATGCCCCAAATTAGCAGTCTAAAGTCTCATTTAGCAGGCAAGATGTCTCGCTTCGCTCGAAACAAATTTTGCCTTCTGTTCAGAGCAATGAGCGAGATTCTGAACCTACCAATCGAGGCTTTAGCCTGCTTATTCGAGACATTTAAACAAAGCTTTCAAGAGGGGTGGGGCTTACCGGTGCTCTTCAAAAAGGTGGAACATCGGAGAAAATGACCAAAATTTGGCAAAAAAAAGTCTTCAAAAAACGGGCGGAGTCAGGGGCTGGATCTTAGTGCAGCACATGAATGAGTGCCTATGACTGCAATTCGTATGTGAGGAATGTGAGGCGTGGACTTGAAAACAACGGCGCTGAAAAGAAAACTTATAAAGGTTCAAAATCCGCAACTTCTTTGGAGAGTTTGCAGAGGCGTCTGTTTACTGGTAGGTCACTTATTTTCACTGAGCCTGTATGTACGGTGTAGCACCGATGCTGTATACGGTGAAGCAAAACTAAAAAACGTCACGAAAGCAGGCAGCAAGGAGCAACAAGCCAGAATAAACGTGAAAAATCATGACCTTTCAGAAATGGTGCCTTCTGCCAGGGCGGGGCTCGCAGTAGTGCCCAGTATGATTTGCATAGTCAACTGTCCGCTGTAGAGAATGTGTTGATTACAGTTTGAAAAAAGGTGATTTTAGTTGGAAAATCGTAGTTTAGTTGGGAAAGTTGTGAGAGCTTGAGAGCGCGGTCACGACGCCGCTCCGGAGCCGCGTTTGTCGTGAACGGACGTCGCGGCCCACCTATGTTCTACCCTAGGTTGGAAGGTATGAGCAAGCAAAAGCTCAGTCGCTACTGAGCAGACTTGCAGTAACTTACAGATTCCTGTATATGACTGTAGCCTGCAGTTACCTCCACTGGCCATTTGTCTTTTATTGATTGGACGCTTCACACTCTTCTGCCCAGACGGCCCCCCTCGTTTGGATGTTGGCTTTCTAGCTATTTTATTTTATGCTGTTTTTTGTAACCACGCTCTGGCACTCGTAAACGTATTTTGAGCGGTCGTATCCAAAGCGAATCTGCAGGTTCTATTTGTCACGTTGCACTAATGATCTACAATTTACTTTGCTTGGGAACGTTTCGATGTTTCGGCTACCGATTTTGTCTCTAGTTCTAGTTTGGTGTCGTATAAGACGTGTTAATGTGGGCTACTTCAAATTCCCTTGATCAGTTTCTCAAGAAAATAATTTTCCAGAATTCATCACAAAAATGGCAGGCTCTCGCGTCACCTCTGGGTGACACTCTGGGGCGTTCTGAAACATCATGCCGAAGCGCTAAACTCAACACCACCCTCTGCATCAGCCGAGCTCGTTCTGGATCAAGCCATCGAAAGGTCCGTCACATTGGACCACTTGGAGGGCTCTGGCATAGACATCGTAACAGATAGCAGTTCAACACCTCACTTCTCTCATGGCACCTAGATCCTAATGGCTCATCGGCAACAAGGTCAAAAAGCGGGCCGCTGACTTCGTGAGTTCTCTTACCAATACCTTGTGTTGAGCCTGTTGAGCTGTGTCAAATTCCTCACTTACATGTCAACGGTTTCGTGGGACCACAATTCTATTCACCATTTTCCATCTCAGCTCCTCGCTTTCCGCCCACAGCCGTCATTGCCCTTGGTCGGCCGCTGCAACGAAACAGTATGCCGCAGGTGGAATATACTTGCGTGCTTGTAAGTACATTAAATGTTCATTTTTGATTGGCTTTTCTTTGTTTTGGTTTTAGCATTGAACGCGAGTGGCGCGTTTTGAAGCCCCACAAACTCATAAAATCAGTGTGGGCGTCCTTAACTGGTCCAGTAGGAGTAAGTGGTAAGATGAATTGATTAATTATTTGATGATCAAAGATCTACTGTCGATAATGGCCATACTCTCGCACTCCATGGCGCTGATCCAGTACGTTTATCCATTGTGCAGGAACAAACAAAGTAAGGGTTTCGAGACAGGTACTCGGTATTTCGAAGTTTTTTTGTGGCAAGAGGGTGTGGCAGTTTTGATTAGGCGCCGGTGCACCCATCTCCCTCATACTTTTGAAGATTAAACCTCTTCTACTTCTGTCCCAAATCACATAGTAAGGCCTTTCCTACAAGTTCTCGTGTCACCTACAAGTTCTCGATTCTTTAGTCTGGCGCAAGCTATGAACTCATGGGTGTAATGGCTTTAGTCTCCACGTTTGCGAAACACATAAGCTAGCAGGTTTTTCTATCTATAATTACTCTGCCGAGGCTCGCCGCCACCTTCCATCGATCAGATGTTGTGCAGATGCCGCTGCACGCTGATGAGCAGTTTCCAGCGGCCTACTCTCGCTGCGAGCAAGAGGTGCAATCTGATCAGGCAAGAACGCGGTCTTCCATGTTTTTGCATTACAGCCTCTGCTGCTATGAGCTTTTTCCCAATCAATTATGTTTTCCTACGGATCGCACGGCTGACGCCGTGCTCTCCTCCTTCTCTTGAGCTCGGCTTCGCCGAGCTGGCCTGGCTTCGCCAGGCGGCTCCATAATTTTAGCGGAACTTTTTCGGTAGTGCGCGCTGCTCATAAGGCACTGTAGTGATCGAATCGTAACAGACAGAGCAAGGCTTAGGATCCCGCACAACTCAGCACGCGCTTCTATTTACAGCAGCGGTGTAGTCCGCGCCATGACGCCCATAGAATACATAACTCTGTAGATAGATACAATGTGTAGTCGGCCAATACAGGGCAGTATGAATCGCTCAGTAAAAGAGTAGAATTCGTTTCTAATTACTTGTATACCGAAATGCCTTGCGATGTATGTTTCCCTTTTCAATTAGCATGCAATCCGCTCGTGTTTTTCGGTTCTCCTCGAATTTCCCTCAGATTCCTGTTTCAGGCGAACTACATACCCCCCCCCCCCCCCGCTCGTCGACGTCGGCATTATATAGTAGCCCACTACCCAGTTCATTCTTTTAAGGGCAACCTCACTAGGAAGGTGATGGTAGGAAAAGTATGCACACTGAGCCTTTGATACTTGGGGTATAGTGATAAGAGAGGTAATGATAATGGCTCCTTATCCTTTCTTATCAATTGATAAGATCCTGTCACCCGTCAATGTCCCTATCACTAAAATTCTGTAATTTGGTAGTGTAAAGGCTCCAGCAATTTGACTGAACCTTATCCTTATCCTTATCAGCCCCTATCAGCTGTTATCACCCGTGCCGTGTCCCCATCTCCAACACTATATCATTTTCTGAAATTAATGCCTAGGTGATGCTGTGTTCCGCGTTATGTGTATGGTGACCTTACCATTCTAACTCCCCTTATCAAATCCTATCAGCTGCTATCATTCCCTGTCACCCCTCAATCCCCCAACTAATGTCTCCTCCGTCCACTCTATATCATACCCGGAACCAAATGTCCCACTGTTACTCCCCGTGTCCACTATGGCGCGGTCTCCCTCCGCCTTCTGACGCTCTTGACGGATCTATCCGCCTGCTCACTCCCACTCCCCCCCTGCCCTCAGCCCCCCATCCCAACTCCACCACTCGCCCTCCCCTCTCCCCGTCCCCACGTCCTCCTATCATACCCGCCACTCGTTGGAACACCCCCCCGGCCAGTGCTCACTGTATATCCGTTTGTACCCAGCAACTAATGGGCACTCGGTCACCCTCCCTTTCTAAGGCCCCTTATCGAATCTTATCAGGTGCTATCACATTCTATCACCCACCAAAAGTGTTCCCGTCCTGCCATGTATATCACTCACTTTTGAACTGTCGTCTAATCGTTTTACGACGCCTGCTACTGAATTTTGTGACAGACAGACGGACGCCCCAACACACACCAACACACAAACCACATCACTTACAGACCATACTGTAGGCGGATTATATATAGTAGGCACTCTCATAACAACCTCTATCTCACATTTCTCCCGGAATACACACAGTCACCCCCAAGCAGGCTAGGGGCAACCCCACGCGCCACATTCGGGAACTATCATACCCGGACCACGGTTCACCACGCTCGAGCGGCCAGCTTCGTTCGCCCGTCAGTTCTTTTCTTTGACACTAATATACAACAGTCGAAATTAGGCTCGATTGCCCCCGTTTTTTAGCCCTTCTCCAGCTGCTTTGTACTTGAGACACTTTTCAGATTGTAAAAACACTTTTCTCTCTAATCACAACATACTGTAAAACTAAACCCACACGCCCATCTGGCGCCTTTAAGATTTTCTCGCTGGCGCTATGTGCCTCAAGGGGGATGGGCAAGCCCGCCCCACACGTACTGTTCCACAGAGGCTAACGCCCACGTTGACTGTTCCCTCTCGCATCGCTTGTAGCGCACCAGGGCACACCCCCCCCCGCCCCCCCCGTCCCCATCGTTGTATGGGGCGACTCCCCCCAATAGGCGCGGGGGCGTCGTATGTTGCCGGCAGGAACACGGTTTTTCTTTTAAAAGAGGGTGGTCAGTATCTTCGGTTGGGCCGACAAAATTGTGCCCACTTGGTCATTTTTGGGAGGGGGGGGGTCGCATTTACGTTTTCGGCGTTGTAGGGAGAGGTGGTTGCTTTTTTGTGATTTTCCTGTTCCAGGCCTACTATATGCCATCACCCTACCCGCTCAACAGCAAAATTTTTGGTAAAAAGGAAGTTTCGGGGAATTTTGAAAAAAAAGTGGCAGGAAGTTGGAAAAAATCTGAAAATTGGTAGAGGGGGTCGTATTGTCTCGCGATTTTTCTTGCTTCACATTTCTATTTACCCGCCCCCCTCCGTCGCGACTCGTTTCGTGAGGAAGGACAGAGTTCTGAGGGGGGGGTCGCACCCATGTCAAAAAGAGGGGAGGTGTAAGACAGACTGCGAACTGACTCCCCAACCAATGATGTGCCCTGTTCTGCAATCTAGATAGTCAAAGTTATCCACAATGTGGCTGAACCTCGTTACAGCTTTAGCGACAGTTCTACTTTCCCGTCGTCAGTTTTGGATACACTTGAAGGCAGTTGGCATGATGGCTTGGTACTCGGCTTAAAATGCGTAGAGCGCTATATACATAGTGGGGAAAATCTCGAAAGAACGGTGTGAAACGGTCAACATCCTGGAATAAGAATTTCGTTCTCAATGGTTCAAAAATCAGTTTTGGACGACTTTCCCGTAGGCATCTTGCCTTATAACCGCTGCCGAAGATACGGCTGTATATGTGTACTCATATCCATGAAGCATCCACGCCGCTCATACCAATCCCTTGCTTAAATATTTGCTACGCGGCGCAAATCACAATCAATACGAACTTCAGGAGCGGTCGTTCCATTGGTGGGGCGGCGGGTTTGGAGGGCGTTCGGTCGGTAATGTTGTGGGCTTGATAGGCCCTTTCGAAAGCACCGTCCTTGAAAGGCGCTATGTAGCGCCTGCTGAAGGTCGCGGAATTCCGTGCTGCCAGGCGTATTAATCCTGCTCGTCTTAGGGGATTTATCGTGCCAACTGCGTTTAATGGGCGGAACATGGGCGCATGTAGGATACCCGCGGGAACCTAGAAAATTGGAAGCCTTTTATTTGTCCAAGAACATTGCTCTCTTCCAGGATGGCAGAATAAAGAACTTGACACAGCCAGATATGGCTAAGGAAGCTGTTCGACTGCTTCAATACGTGGGGACGCCTGAGAGCAACAACTTCAAGTACGTGATTTGATATAAAGAAGCGTCTGAACACAGTAGATGGAGTGGTACTGGATCTAGAGTATCTCATTAGCCGACATCCACAGACAGTAGTCAAAATATGAGGGATATTTGAGCAAGGATATTTTAATCGAGGTTGATGACTTCGGCGTGGCAACTAGCTACGTCGATCACTTCTGGATCATGTCCATTCGCTCGAGCTAATTTTTTGCATTTTTCATTGGGCTGTAATATTCAGGTTCGGCAATGAAATCCCACTCGGATCGCCCGGCTGTGGCCAGGCGCTCCTCTTTTGATTCACGACCGGCTACGCGGGCGGCTTGGACTTGCCAGGCGCTCTTCCCGTAGTTTTAATTAGGACGCGCAAAATGTGCTATACGGTCAAGGGTCATGTGAAAGCGGAAATGTAGAATTTTAAGGTAGAAACAACACTACATCTGTCAGCAACAATGCGCGTCTCATCCCTCTAGCTAAATTATCAACCTTAAAAAAGTTGCACCATTCGATTGATGGTCGTTGTGATATGATAGCGGCTTATAGTTGAAGTATTCCGGAGAAGCCGCTCACATGCAACGCTTTATTACCCTCTAAAGGGAGATCCCTTTGCTTCGCTCGTAGTAAAGTTTTCTGCACACGCGGAGCCTGCAACTCACCACCGGTGCAACAGAACACTCATTCTGAACGGTTGGCTCCTTGCGACCTATGTCTCCTAATAACACATCGCACAATGGGCTCCACGAAATTTTTGGAAACCCCCCACCTCCGCTCGACTTCACTGCATGCATTTAAGAAACATAATCATAGCTCAGTGGACAATCATGATCCCGTTGACACTCACGTAAGAGTTCACGCACTGAGCCTTTGATACGTGCTGATTAATGTGGTAGGAAATGACGAGAAATTTAGTGTAGATCATCTAAATCTATCGTTATCAGTTGATATGACCACCTGTCTCTTGTCATCGATGTCCCTATCACTAAATCCTTATCATTTGTAAGTGTAAAAGCTTCAATACCTTCAAACAGCAATGACGACTGCAACGTCTCTTATCATCCTCTATCACTTGTTATCGATTTTCGTCACCCACCGTTGATGTCCCTAACTCACCTTCTAAATCACATGTCAGAATCAACGCCTATCTGACGCTGTGTCCCGCGTTATGGATGTGAGTACCTTCCCATTCTGACACCCTTATCAAATCTTATCATTTGATATCACTTCCTGTCACCCACAGTAATGTTCCTACACCATACCCTGGGTCATATCTTAGATCTAGCGTCCCACTGTTGGTGTGACCGAGCTGTGAATAAGGTAGCTCTACCTTTTAACGCTCCCTATCAAATCTTATGGGCTGATAAGAGTTATTGTCACACACCATAATTTTGCTGTCCCGTACCCTTGATCATATCATGGACCTAAGGTCGAACTGTTGTTATGATCCGCGCCATGGACTTGGTAACCCTCCTCTTCTAACGCCTTATCAGATCTTATCAGCTGATAGCACTTCCTGACACCCATCAGTAGGGTTTTCGTAATACCCTCTATTTCATCCATTGGAACCAAAGGTCACTGCCGCTGGGACGGGCATGAATTTCGTGACA
>MU912151.1:42430-53101 GCA_036418165.1 Cooperia oncophora | reverse complement strand
ATTAAACCTATCGTTGTCAACAATGAAAGTAAACTTTGTCTCCGGAACGGTGCACAGTTCACACATTTTTTTTTTCGCAACTCGTAAGCCCTGTACCCTTAAGGCTACCATACTGCTCACATTTTTCGGGTTTTGAAGAGTTTCACGACGACATTTTTTTGGTGCTAAAACACGTTTCCAGTCTCTGGAGGAAGACTGGAACCCTGACACCACGAAAATTTTCCATGAACTCGAAAATGATCGCTATGAAGGGGCGCCTCTTCCGAGTACTCTAAAGGGTTTCGAAGCGGCAAGTGCTTTACGTTTAGGACAACAATTAAGAACCGTAAGTCAAACATTTGAAGACCTATATTATAATCGGAAGTTGGTTATATTTGACATCTATTCGCCAGGATTGATTCCATGTCCATTTGCGTCGAATTTGCAGCCAAGTTTAATAGCATTTATGAGACAAATATCAGTGAATGGATTATCGTAAGAGCAGAGTGCTCGGGTTAAACGTAAATGTGCGCACAAAAGAACCCGCTGTTTTCGATCAGAAGGGTCATAAGCGGAATTTGTCTACGGCACGTTCGAGCTGAATATGCAAAACGGCAGAAGAGGTGACTCACCACCGGGATAGTAGTTCTCGAATCTGATATTATCAAGCATGCTAGGCGTTTTCCCGACAATCTGAACACTTCTCTGATGAGGTGAATGCTGCTCGGAGTTCGATGTTCCGTAAAGGTGACAGTGAGCGGCTCTTCTACTTTGACCCTCCGATTCTCTGAGTGGCGCGGATTTTTAAGATTCGCGCCAGGACCGTTCGACCACAGTCTCAGTTTCTTACGACAGTCATTTCCTTATTAATGCTACCGAATTTGGCTGCCAGTTCAATAAAGTGACTTGGAATCAGCCTGTGAGCGTTCGTTGATCCTAGAGAATAGATGTGAAGTATCAGCTAAGGGTCTTTGACACTGAATTTCAAAACATAAAAGAGGCGCCAAAATATTCATTGCAGAAGACTCAAAAGATTCAAAAGAATCCGAACGTTTTTGATTCTTTTGCATCTTTTGAGTCTTTTGCAATGAAAATTTTGGCGCCTCGTTTATCTGTTTAACATTCAGATTGCAATGAGGCTCCGGGACAGTACAGTTTTACGGCTTTTGAGATGTTAACTCAATGTTGCGTACAGATAGCACTGTTCTTTCCGTTTTAACTTTCACGTCGGGAAAGACGAGCTCCCATGCCAATCATTTTTCATGTTCACGGCAACTTTTTGTGATGTCCGAGGTCTCAGTGTTCCTCCAGTCATTGCGAAGACAAGAAATATGCTTCAACATCTGAGAATGGTGTGAACTTTTCAGAACTCGAAAATTGTGCATAATATAGCAGAGGACAGTGAACTTGCGCGAAGGGATTGCATATTCTATATCATGTTCCGAGACAAATACAGCTGCTTATTGGTAACAAGGATAGGAATAACACACCAAAGTTTGAGGGGAACTGGTTGGGTGAAAGAAACGTTATGAGCAAAAAACCGAATTTTTGAGCGCAACTGTACTTTAGGCTTGCAACGTGTTATACGCCACCATATGTTCGACGGTGTGACTATCCCACGCAACTTCAACTCATGTTTCTCGCACGATATCCCTTGACGAACGCAATAATGCTGAAAAACTGAAGAGTTTTGTTATGATAAGTGCTCTTTAACGCCGCAGTACGCCGTGCCCCGCCTGGGGGCACGACTTTTGCCCACAACTCAGCAATCTTGTAATGATGAGGAGTCTTCCCATTTAACCTGCCATTTAACCTAATGTGACATACAGTAACTTTTCAACGTTTGCTAGTTCATCTACTTTCTGTGAGCTCTGCAACATTCAAACTTGTCAATTTACTCAAGATCTGCATGCTGTCACTTGCACTAACCCGTTCGTCCATTCGTAAAGACGTGCATTGCGTTGACTCAGTTCACTGTTGCTGAGAAGCGGTAATCCACGCTCGATACACCATTCAGAGAACAAGCTTTTCCTGTTCCCTTTTCTCTGTCTTCAGAACTGATCCCAAGGCTACTTGTTCACATGACACATGTGTCAGTAACATGCGCAAAAACCTCGAGCCTTGACTGAAAGAGATCTGGTCCGAAAAGCTCAATGGTGAGTGACAAAGATGAACAATTTGCAAATTGACCGTATTCGGCTCTCGTAGATGACGCTTCTCGTAGCAGTGCAAAAGTTCATCCTTCTCGATAAGCTGTAAGAGTTCAAAGAATGTAACTCAGAGAGTGGCAGAGCATTCGAGAGAAAAGAATACTTCTACTCGTCAGCAAAAAAGCATCCAGACCTTTCACTGCACGCGGGAAAAGTTTCGATGGATAGCGGAGCGGCAGCCAACCTAAATTGTTTTCTATGTATTATATGAATGCGCAGCACGTATGTCCCATCTAGACGGCGCTCTACAACCGCTTATTCACCAATCCTAAAAAGTAGGCCATGTGAATGGCCATCGGAAGGATGGAAAGGATGGATGATGCACTACTATGTATACAAAGGAGATTCCATCATAGGTTCCCACACCGTCGCAAGTGAAGTGCAAACCACGAATCTCAAGGAAGCAAGTGGAAAAACTGATGACTTTGAGGCTGTACCAGATCCAACTGAGGCAAGATTGATTGAAATCTCACTGCCAGAGCGATGAATGAATTTTGATTGAAATCTCACTGCCAGAGCGATAATTGAATTAGCTGATATGTCTTATTCGAGCACGAAGCTCAATGCAGTTCCTGAAAAAATAAGCAGCCGGAGGTACAACATGTCCTAGGTGTGTAATTAGATGTAATGAAAATCAATCGGCTAAGGAATGAGAACTGGCTTAGTCAAGTCTCTTCAATTTGAAAACGTGCTCTCAATACGTCCGTACCCAAATCCAGAAGTGCTAGCAGGACACCTGATTTATGCCCTATTGCCTGTTTTCCAATATTGGTAAGGTTCTCGGGAAAATTGCTGAAGAGAAAGTTATTCATGGATATCAATTTAAAAATATACATCACTTAAATAAACGTTTTGTGGCCTGGTGGTCTCTTTCTGCACTCAATTAGTAGACTGTACCATGATTGGGTTTACGCACTCAATTCTTGTATTTTCACACGTTTTCTTGTTGAGGCATTATCGAAGGCTCGTAAACTGCGTGGTATGTCAGCATATAGATGTATATATCCGCAAATCGATGGCGGTGGAAGAGCGCAAAAAAGAGAGTGATCTAAGGGCCCAAGCCCGGGAACTGAATCAGAAGGAACACAACGGTGAGCGTTTTTATGTTGTCTAAAAAGGAGAACTAATGAAGGCATCTGATATCTCTGCTTCGAAGCGAAGAGACTTTTCTCTCCGTTTTCCTCTAGAGTCCTTCAATCAAATCTTCCTTAACTTGCAAGTGTCATATTGACAAACGCAACGTGGTCTCAATTAACAAAGTTCTCACGACACTGTCTTTTGAGTTTTGAAAACCTGATCTAGTTTTTATAACTGAATCCTGGCTGGACAGTAAAATTGCCGTCCAAATTAAGCGCCGATTTCCCGTACTCTGTCCTGAGGAAAGATAGGTCAACCCGTAAAGGTGAGGGTGTATGGGCTTTGATCCACAGCCTTGTGCCTTATGAAAAAGTTTGTTTCAACTACCACGACATGATATCTGATGTGATTTGCTTTGACATCTTTTTTACACCCAAAGGCAGCAATTTATGCTGCTAGTATGCGCCCCCGCGCCCCAAATTCCATCGAATGCCGCAAGGACGAGACAGCTGGCTTAGGCCACGCCATTTTTTATCCTCACCGCAAGCAGTGCATTCGCCGCACTGCTGGTGGGAGAAATGAAGCCTAGACATTGATTGGCACAACTACATCGGGAGTTCTTCCTCAGCGGGAGGGTTTTTATCAATTTTCAATGCCTTATCACTGCACCAAATCGTCGACTTTCCAACCCGGCAAAAAGAAATATTAGACGTGGTCCTCTCCCCTCTAGATAGCATCACCCAGATTCATCCCTTACCTCCATTATCCTCGTCCGATCATAACATAGTTGTGTTCTCCTTAGCCCACAAACAGCAAAAGGAGGCAAACAAGTGCGGTAGGGATTTCCATCCACATGAACAAATGATGCCATAGGGATCACCTACGAAGTAAAAACTCGATGTCTGTATTTTCTAATTAATGAACGCATTGACAGATATCTAGCAGCAAGATTGCAACATTATCCCGTATACGTTGAATCCACGTCCTTTAAACATATTCGAAATGCAAACAGAAACTATCGCCAGACAGCGATATTGAATTTTATCAAACAACGTGAAAGAATTCTCAACAGCTCGCTTATTCCAACGACGTCACTCGCGAGATGCGATGCGAAAAACTTCTTCAAGCAAGGATCAGTCATGCAATTCTCGAAAGAGCTAATGGGGAAAGTATAGCAACAGTATAACGGATAAAGGCGAACAATCCTCGCGGACTACTTGAAGCGTCGTCGTTCGCTGATTCTGGGAGCAGCTCAGTACTTCCTCCATAACCAACAAGCGTCTCGAATTCCCAGTCATTACCACGCATATGGTGTACAAGCTTTTACGATCCCTTAGGCCTAGATTTTCCTTAACAATGGATGGCTCACCACAATTCTTTCTTAAAGTGTTTGCGAAGGAGCTCTTCGAACCTCTTAATCATATGTACAACATTTTATCTCTCCTTGAACAGGTCCCATCCATATGGAAGCATGCTATAATAGCTCCTATCCCCAAGGCAAAAAACTCTAAGCTTATTTCTAGCTTCAGGCCTATAAGTATTTTGCCCACACCGCTCAAAGTTTTGGAGAAAATAGTCAAAAGCTAGTTACCCACAGGGGTATTGAAACTTCAGTGCATCCTCTGAGCAGGCATAGTTTTCTAACCTGGGCTCTTCCATTTTGCAGACACACAACTCCATAAGACTGCAGTCATTCGTTAGTGAAGCACTCCCGACAATCTGAACACTTCTCTGATGAGGTGAATGCTGCTCGGAGTTCGATGTTCCGTAAAGGTGACAGTGAGCGGCTCCTACTTTGACCCTCCAATTCTCTGAGCTGAACAGCGGATGTTTAAGATTCGCGCACTGACCGTTCGACCACAGTCTCAGTTTCTTACGACAGTCATTTCCTTATTAATGCTACCGAATTTGGCTGCCAGTTCAATAAAGTGACTTGGAATCAGCCTGTGAGCGTTCGTTGATCCTAGAGAATAGATGTGAAGTATCAGCTAAGGGTCTTTGACACTGAATTTCAAACACATAAAAGAGGCGCCAAAATATTCATTGCAAGAAGACTCAAAAGATTCAAAAGAATCCGAACGTTTTTGATTCTTTTGAATCTTTTGAGTCTTTTGCAATGAAAATTTTGGCGCCTCTTTTATGTGTTTAACATTCAGATTGCAATGAGGCTCCGGGAC
This sequence comes from Cooperia oncophora, assembly GCA_036418165.1. NCBI lineage: Eukaryota > Metazoa > Nematoda > Chromadorea > Rhabditida > Trichostrongylidae > Cooperia > Cooperia oncophora. The sequence continues at coordinate 47,658 of MU912151.1, read as the reverse complement.
AGCACAGTTTTACGGCTTTTGAGACGATAACTCGATGTTGCGTACAGATAGCACTGTTCTTTCCGTTTTAACTTTCAGAACTCGGGAAAGACGAGCTCCCATGCCAATCATTTTTCATGTTCATGGCAACCTTTCGTGATGTCCGAGAACTGCATGCTGTCACTTGCACTAACCCGTTCGTCCATGTAAAAGCACGTGCATTCCGTTGACTCAGTTCACTGTTGCTGAGAAGCGGTAATCCACGCTCGATACACCATTCAGAAAACAAGATTTTCCTGTTCCCTTTCTCTGTCTTCAGAACTGATCCCAAGGGCACTTGTTCACATGACACATGTGTCAGTAACATGCGCAAAAACCTCGAGCTTGACTGAAAGAGATCTGGTCCGAAAAGCTCAATGGTGAGTGACAAAGATGAACAATTTGCAAATTGACCGTATTCGGCTCTCGTAGATGACGCTTCTCGTAGCAGTGCAAAAGTTCATCCTTCTCGATAAGCTGTAAGAGTTCAAAGAATGTAACTCAGAGAGTGGCAGAGCATTCGAGAGAAAAGAATACTTCTACTCGTCAGCAAAAAAAGCATCCAGACCTTTCACTGCACGCGGGAAAAGTTTCGATGGATAGCGGAGCGGCAGCCAACCTAATTTTTCTTTGCTATTATTCAATGCGCACACGTATGTCCTCTAGACCCTCATCACCCTTATCACCAATCCCTAAAGTAGGCCGATGTGAATGGCCATCAGAGGACTGGAAGGATGGATGATGCACTACTATGTATACAAAGGAGATTCCATCATAGGTTCCCACACCGTCGCAAGTGAAGTGCAAACCACGAATCTCAAGGAAGCAAGTGGAAAAACTGATGACTTGAGGCTGTACCAGATCCAACTGAGGCAAGATTGATTGAAATCTCACTGCCAGAGCGATGAATGAATTTACTGATATGTCTTATTCTCACAAGCTCATGCAGTTTCTGAAAAAAAATCAGCCGGAGGTACCCCATGTCCTAATGTGTAATGAAAATCAATCGGCTAAGGAATGAGAACTGGCTTAGTCAAGTCTCTTCAATTTGAAAACGTGCTCTCAATACGTCTGTACCCAAATGAATAAACGGTTTTGTGCCTGGTGTCTCTTTCTGCACTCAATTAGTAGACTGTACCATGATTGGGTTTACGCACTCAATTCTTGTATTTTCACACGTTTTCTTGTTGAGGCATTATCGAAGGCTCGTAAACTGCGTGGTATGTCAGCATATAGATGTATATATCCGCAAATCGATGGCGGTGGAAGAGCGCCAAAAAGAGAGTGATCTAAGGGCCAAGCCCGGGAACTGAATCAGAAGGAACACAACGGTGAGCGTTTTTATGTTGTCTAAAAAGGAGAACTAATGCAGGCATCTGATATCTCTGCTTCGAAGCGAAGAGACTTTTCTCCTTCGTTTTTCCCCTAGCGTCTTTCATCAGTTCTTCCTTCAACTTGCAAGTGTTTATTGACAAACGCACGTAGTCTCATAAAAAAGTTTCTCATCTTCACTGCTCTTTTGAGTTTTCTAAAACCAGATCTAGTTTTTATAACAGAATCCTGGCTGTACAGTAAAATTGCCGATTCCGAATTAAACGCCGATTTCCCTCCAACAATTTCAATAATAACGACGACGTCAACGCCACCCTTAGGCGCATAGAAAAAAATTTGAAGGACATCGCAGAGAACACGAAAAACGAAAACCCTACTATACAATGGTCACCAAGACCCCATGGAGGAGATAGTGTTCTCCGAGAAAAGGATCTGACCGACGATGAATACATGGATAAACTAATCGAAGGAAATTCGGACGACAGAAGGATTGATAACTGCCAGAACAAAATGGAGGACGAGCGAATGCGTTCGAGAAGAAACTCAAGAACCTCCAGCAGGGACTGCGGCTCCTACCAAAAAGGAAAATAGAGAATGACCAAACCGGAATCACCTCCTATCATCACATGCGCATTTTGCCGGGGCAGACACTACTCAGACTCATGCCCGAAGTACACTGATGGAAACATGAGATACAAGCTGATAGATGAAGGAAAGTGTCCTCACTGCCTATTGACGCGCGATCCCAAGAAGGAATGCGAAGGAAGAGAGAAACCTTGTTGGTACTGCCGGACAATATCTGAAAGAACAAGTCTGGAGTTTTTCCCCAAGGACAGTGGGCATCACAGGGCGCTCTGCACAATACCTGACTCAAAAGACAAATTGCGGAAAGCAGTTAAGGAAACTAGGGACGAACTAGAAGAAATTGAAGAAAAACCATACCGGTTTCCAATAAAAGGGTGGGGAATGTAGCAATAGCTACAATTAGTTCATTACTTTACGCTTTCATTTCAAGGGTTAACTTGTTTATTATAGGAAAAATGATCTGCTTCACTAACGCGCTGTGTACAATGATTGATAAGTATCTTTGAGGTGATAAGATAGAATATGGTATAAGAAGTGATGGCAAGCCGGTATGGTTCATTCTTTCAGAAGTCATCGCAATCAAGGAGCCAGGCTTCGTCGTCCAATAGTGGGACCCTAGTCAAGAGCAGGCATCCAAGGCATCCGGCAAATAAAACTTGATCTCGACAGTCAGCACTCAACAACTACAAAAACAAACCGCGTGGCACATACAACTACACCGCGCCAACACGGCGACAGTCAAAAATGCACTTCGTTTCTATGAGCTCTCGACTACCTTTTTTTCATTTGGTTTATCCTAAGATTTGTCCTTACGCGGTTAATTAGTTCAAGTGATATCGGACCTTCGTTTCCTGAGTTTTCTCTGCTACAGCCTCGGTTTAAGTTGTGTTTAATTGTGTTATTTATTTTTTCTTTCTTCTTTCCTTAGTCAATATTGCTATGTTTCACTTACCGCACTCGCTATCAGTTCGCTGACCGTGGCGCCTCCGCTGGGCGCAGAATAATAATTAATTAATTCCGGATGTAACGTCGATATCTGAGTAAAGCCTTTGATTTTGTATGCCACTCCAGTTTTCTGTCAGCACACTGCTTGACAGCACTGGTGTTAAGGGAACTTCTCCAGAGTTTTCAAATTCTAACTGAATGGACGAAAAGTTTTGTTTCATGTATCTGATTACCTACAGATTGCACGACAGAGGTGCCTCAAATGGGAATCCTCTCGCCTCTCAGCAGGTAGGCCTCAGGAGATGCTAGGTGATCCCGCTAGCATTACAACAGTATCTTACAGTACACCGCTCCAGCTGAAGTGCCATATGTATGGAGGTGCTGGAAAGGATGCTCCGATACCAGGAATGTTCCCTTTTGTCGCGACCGATGTGTTTCGCGGGGCCTTTATTTTTGGCAAATTGGACATGTGTTAACGTACGTCGCAGCATCTTGGTATAGGTTTGGCAGAAAGTATTAAGGTGTCCGGAAAGTTTTGAGAAATTTCAACCGGCTCACTCAATACTTATCAGCAACAATAAGAGATAGGAATTCGTAGTTATAATAAACATAGTTCATCCCATTCCCTTGCTTGAATGAAGTGAGTACCGGGGTATGCGGGGCCGTACTCAATATATCTAAACTTCCATTGAAGCAGAGGTGGTGTCGTGACAAGTGGAAGTAGAATGCGGGCTGCTTCCCACAAAAGGATTGATCAACAGCGAAGACTTTATCCTTTATTATTTAAACTTCCATTGAGAGACCAGCTGATATCCTAGCAGACATAATTTTTAGGCATGTTTCTTCCAGCATCGGTGACGGTGCCTCATTCGCGATTTCGACCGATAGAGCAGCCAGAACGGTGAAGATGAAGTAAAAGGCGCTGGGGTCGTGTGCGTTAGTGCATTTCAGGTAAGCCAACTCACACCAGCATTGGAGAATAACACCAAGCCAGCATCAGGATTGATCTACAAACATTTCTCTTTCTCATAGCACTTGATATATGACTTTCTGTTGAGGCATTCGCTTGCTACACTTCTTCAAACTAAAAGTGTGAATTTTCCCAAAACTTTTCGGACAACCTAATATTTTCCTTCATGTTTTTGTGCGCCTCATGCATTCCTGGATAAAATCCTGACAGTGGATTGTCATAGAACATAGCAACTATGTTTGATTGCATAACTGCATCTGGAATCAGTAACTTTGCTTTGTCATAAACTGTATAGTACAATGAATTGTTGTAAATAGAGCACTTGTGAAATTTGTCTTTAAATTCCTGAGGTGGTCCATTTCATTGTTCAGATACTTCAGAAGGGGGGGGGAGTGCTTTCGACTCTCCTGTATCTCTCCAAAAGAACACTTTACCTTTATCAAGTAGTCACCAGCAGTCGCTTCAGCTGACTTAGCATTCCATTATCCGATTCTGTGGATCTGAGAAAGGAAACATTATTGGGACGGATGAAATGGCGGGGATTGTGTCCCCCCCCCCTCAAACCACGAAAAAAAGTCTCGGTATGACGTCTAGCTACTGAACTTGCTATAAATATTTCTCAACTCCAGAAATGGTTTTAATGAGTTTTCAGATAAGCAATTTGAGGAGCCTGCGCGAGTTCTTATGCTTCGATTAAGCGTAACTTTTTTAATGCACAATCATTTGTGAAAGGAAAAACATCTGTGGAATGAGCACTACATTTTCAAGGCATACCTTTTTTCTGAAGATCAAGGGAATGAATTTTCAATGTGCCCCATTCTGAGTCACACAAAAGCTCGATTCCTTATAAATCAACACAGCAAAAAATCTTCATTCTCAATGGAAACCTTAGTGTGCACTCAGGACGCATATTCTCGCATACTCTCATTGTAATAAATGAGCGAACGATTCAGCGTCAGCGACTGAAAGTACAGATACAGATCTGACGTCTGCTAGCGTCCACCAGCGTTTGCCAGAGGGTACCAGCTGTCTGCTATCCTCCTATCGCGCTATAGTCTCCACCAGCAGTCTGCGACCCTCCTCTTGCATCACACTCTCCGCTTTCAGACGCTACTAATCTCTGGCAGACACTGGCAAGCGCTGGAAGACGCAAGTCGATATCTATACTTTCGTAGTCGCTGACGCTGTTGGACGCTCGGAACGCTGATGGACGCAATTGCTTGCTAGGGGAAGCTGCCGCAAAGTAAGAACGCAGCCTTCCTCATCATCGACTGATCTCTTCTATGCAAAAACTATGCATTTGATCCCCACGACGAGGTTTGGAAGGCTTCTAGAAAACGCCTGCTCGCACAAGCCGATGTGATTGGTTTAAAGAGGC
>MU912151.1:34364-41896 GCA_036418165.1 Cooperia oncophora | reverse complement strand
ACGTCTGCTAGCGTCCACCAGCGTTTGCCAGAGGGTACCAGCTGTCTGCTATCCTCCTATCGCGCTATAGTCTCCACCAGCAGTCTGCGACCCTCCTCTTGCATCACACTCTCCGCTTTCAGACGCTACTAATCTCTGGCAGACACTGGCAAGCGCTGGAAGACGCAAGTCGATATCTATACTTTCGTAGTCGCTGACGCTGTTGGACGCTCGGAACGCTGATGGACGCAATTGCTTGCTAGGGGAAGCTGCCGCAAAGTAAGAACGCAGCCTTCCTCATCATCGACTGATCTCTTCTATGCAAAAACTATGCATTTGATCCCCACGACGAGGTTTGGAAGGCTTCTAGAAAACGCCTGCTCGCACAAGCCGATGTGATCGGTTCAAAGAGGCTCGCAGCTTGACTCGCGATTCCAGCTCCGAGATCATGGAAATACTTTAAACTAACTAGTGGATCGCTAAGGCCATTTTTATTTTTACGTTTTGTGAGATTGTGTGGCCCACGAGGGAGATTGCAGAAGCAGCACAGTTGGTCTTGAGTTCCGGCCATCATCATCTACTTCGATTCGGATTTTGCAGCATGAACAGCACCCCAAATGTCTTCCGCATCAGGAGTTTGCGTTTTAATTGTATTCGAAAATGCAATTACACGACTTGGCAAAGTGTCAGGAGCGCTGCGCGCGATACGCGCCGCGCGGACATCTATTAGTATAAACGGGATCGGGAGTCTGCGCCGCAAGTTGCATTTTAGGCGGAGCAATGGAAATTAGCCTGTCCTACGGTCGTTGATCTCCATTCCTGCGCTCACGCGCATCCGAAATATGTGTGATCGTACCATGTGTCTTCGAGTCCAGTTTCTCTGTCGTGCGTTATCTTAAACTGCTATTTCCCCACAGTATGAACGCAGCCGCAAGTATTCAGAGGTGGGTGCTGCGCTCGCCAAAAAGTTGGCACTTGCAATACCTCGCAACCATGAGTAGTGTACAGTTTCGTTCGCTGCAGATGATGGGGCGAGTCACTGAAGCTTGAGAGCTCCAAAACAGCATCCAACGAGTGAGACACGTCCACCACTTTGTTGAAGCGAGTAGGCGACAACATTTGGGGAAAAACAGCTGATACGAACGGTATTATACAGTCTCGTTCCTCACCGAAAAAAAAGAATAACGGGCTGGCTTTGAGCCAAACCCGTATACCCATCCTCCCCCCTCCTCTTATCTGCTGCTCCTCATCCGCAGCAGATAAGACTGTATTCTGAACAAAGATCTTCCCTTCTGAAATCACGCACACAAGTTCACTTAAAGATCAAAAGCAAAGTGGCAGCAAATGCGCTGCTGCTCCACCTGCGCCCACTGCAGCAGCTGCAAAGCACAAGGCAGCTATCCTAGTCTCCCTTGAATCACAAAGGGTATTGTATAGTCCTCATCATTACGTAATGTCCAGCCGCGCTGCACTGTGACGCGACAGCGGCTGCGGCTCAGTGACGGTGAATCAGCCGATTTCGATGGAATTCGGCTGCAAATTCCCACTTTTTCAGCTCTTTGAGCTTCTAAAGTGGAAGGTGAGCTATTCGACCAATTTCGAATTGTACTGGCTCTTATTTCCTTTATTTTTGTGTCGATATTGTGCTCTTTTCCTTGTATTTTGCCTTATTTCAGGCATTTATTCAAATGGCTTACATTCTTTCAGATTCATTCAGTCAGTACAATTCAGAATTGGTCGCAATAATTCAACTTCCACTTTAGAAGCTTGAAGCGCTGAAAAAGTGGGAATTTGCGACCGAATTCCATCGAAATCACCATCGTCACCGAGCCGCAGCCGCTGTCGAGTGCAGCGCGACTATGCCACCCCAACAGTACGTAATGATGAGGACTGTATCAACCAAAAAACTGCAGTCGTTATCATGCGGGTCAGTCGGGGCGTGTCAGCAGCGCGTTGGTCCTGGCGTAGCACCAGCCCCTTCCCCAGTATTCTCTGAACGCAAACTGCCACGCTGGGAACAGGATGGCGCCGCGTCAACGGCGCGTGTGATTTGGGCGCCGCGCCAAATTACACGCGTCGCTGACATGCTCCGACTGTCTTCGGTGTTCATGGATGTAGAAGGCTACGTATACAACGAATTTGCTCCTTATTAGCATAGAAAATGCTCAATTTGCATAATTAGGAAGTGCAGCAACGAAATTACCGAAACCTTTACATAGTGGGGTGGGGTGTAAAACACAGGATAACTATCCGCCGAGAGACTTTTGTTCCTTATGACCACGCGACGTCGCGTGCGCCGCAATCTGCAAGCAACGCGGCTTGCAATGGAGCTCACGTTCGCGATAAACTCACTGCGTTATTGAATTGGATTGTGTTCGCTCCAGTTTCATCAAAGCTCTTTACTCTGGCAGGACCTGGATTGTCATGACTGTTAGACTCTTCTCCTTTTGCGTAATCAGGGTGATTACATAGCAATTATGGTGCAGAGAATCCTGCACAGTGCTTGCGAGATACCTGAGCTTATGTGCTGATTCCTAATCATTCGACTGCCACTGCTTTCCGGACGGCATACTCAGTCTGTGCATATTGTTGCTTTGCTGAGGTACCACGGACTGTCCTGTCAAAGAAAATTGCAGCGAAATGTATCTGTCGCGATAAGAAAACCGCGCTGACCGTGACCATACGATACTTACTATTGTAGCGCGCGACGCCGCGTGGTCCTACCGTCACGTACCAGCTGTTCAACATGTCCATGACGAATTTGGAGCTGTCACACTGCCCCATGAGTAATACGTAAATCATGCAACCAGGTTAACGTATGCTGTTGCACAGCGGTAAAAAATCAACTTCATGTAAGAAAAAAATTATTGTGGTATATATTGATAACAATGATGACTATGTAAACAAGTTCAAACAGGCAATACAAATGATCTATTGCAAAATATCAAAGTAACAAACCAATTACTGGATAAAACGAAGTTAATAAACAGTAATGTATCAAGACAGTAAGTATGAGTAAGCGGAGACTTCAAAGCGATATGAATGGTAAAGCTTGCATGACGTAAAGATGTATAGTCGCTACTGTACGGGTTACGGATTATTAAAACGAAGCTAACTTGAGTAATTCTGCCACGAGCAACAAAAGCGACAGCCAAAAAGCTCACATTAAGCATTACTTTTCTTGAAGGTCCAACGTTGCCAACTTCAATACCCGGACAGAACTCAGGCTGTGAGCTCTCACGCTGTTGCTCCGCAATGACTGCAAGTGGTGAACCACAGGTGCGGACGACGCCTGAAACGGCAACATTCCGATACATTATGGAGACTATCACTATCAAAGTAGATAAAGAGCAGTACCTTGTGAAGGATCCAGCGACTGGATGAAGACAAGGTACAATTTCGCGACAAGTGCCTTACGGGTAAGTAGATGTTCACTCAGCCCATAAACTTTCCCTCAGTAGAGAAAGAAGTGGGAAGAAACCTTGGGAAGCGACTGGCCGAACACATACCCGCTTTTTGTTAACAGTGGGCACGTTGCTGCGTTGTAGGACTTGGTCGACGTCGGCAAGGACCTAGCAGGATCGACGTGCAACCATTCCCGGGAAGAGCACTGGAAGTCACCCTGCGACGCCTCAGCAGGCAACTGCTATCGTCTCCACGGACGCAGTTCCGCGTTGTAAGCCGTTGTCTCGGCAGAGGTAAAAGTAATCATAGGTTGGCAGTTATCACAAGATATGCTGAGTTTGTGGCAAAAGTCGTGGCCCCAGGCGCAGTCGAACCCACTCTCTAACGAATTTCGTGGGCGGTACGCTAATCCGTCTAATTTGGTGAGTCGGTCAGCCGTAATCTTAAATATCTGGCAATGGAACGCAAATGCGAATGGCTTTACAAGTTTTGAAGCAGTTAGCTGTTTGTTATGGATCCCGGAAAGCATGAGGTGCGGGTTTCGACTCCCGCCCTGGGGCATGACATTTTGCCCACAACTCAGCATTCGTTGTGTTTATACGTGATTACGGAACGCGTACTGCGCGCGTTAAACAGCAGTTATCATAACAAAATCAGCTTCAAAAACATGGTTTGCAGTGACTACAATAATCAGCGCCCCTCTAGCTTGTATCATCTTGCCTGTTTCGATGAAGAAAAGTTTTTTCGCGACCACTTTGCATCGCGTTGACTGCCTTGAGTTTTCACTCCAGCCAACCAAATCGCCTGCCCATCGTAGTTGGATAACTAACACCCGATCCCGACCAGGTGGTGTAAAATCTAGTGATTTCCGGTAAATCGTATGGGTCGAACGCAAATGCCACCGCTATTCTGAATGGGAGTCGTATACGTGGCATAGCCCAAAAAGAGACGAACCAAGTGCGTTGGTCAATCAATGAATGATTTTCTGTCCCCTTATGTGTCCACCCGTGAGCGATATCTCCCGAGTATATCTTTTCAAGGGGAACGCCCCTCAATCTCATCTGTGTCGACCGGATGGGTTTCTCTACACGTTGCTGCATCAGGGTTAGTGCGAATGTTTAAGCTTCTATTTTCGTAATTTATGAACGACAGATTTACTTACGTAGTGACACCGTGAGCATCTTTCATGCAATGACCACGCCACAGTCCTCGGTTATGAATATCTGGAGCGTTCTTTCCTTGAGCCAAACACATGGCAGAGTAGACGTCATAACAATACCAACAATAGCGATAGTGCTTCATGGGCGGGAAAGCCTGTAAGGTAACTATTTTTCGCTTTCGGAAGAATTATCGAACTTTCCCAGACACCAGAAACGCAGCCTAAGGGACAGAGGCGTCCCCAAGGCTGCGTTCATACTCCACGGCGTACGCCAGCGTATGGCGGCGTTTCGAGTGACTAGGAAATTATGGATATTGATCTAGCGACTGCCAGCGTCTTTGAGAACAATTCGAACGCGAGCAAAACTGCCCGCGAAAACGTTGCTGTATGCTGACATGCGCGGGCGTTCGCTGAACCGATATCCAAATTTCCTAGTCTACGCTGGCTTTTGTAGATCGATATCCATCCCTTGCTAGTCACCGCTGCACGCTGGCGTTCGCCTGATCGATACATGTAGTTTCCATGTCGCTGGTACTGCCTTACGCTCAAAAAGCTGCCGTACGCTGACGCAAAGTATGAACGCAGCCTTGAAGACACACTGCACGATGGCAAATTAATGTTGATGATGTTCAAATATGAAATGGTTTCGCATATTTCGCCTAGTGGTGAACCGCGGCCGTGATGTGGGCGGGGATCTTGTAGGTATAGGGTCCAGAGGTATTTTCTCATCGCAATTTCTGGACGAGCAATCGGAGGGAAGAAAACAAGAAGGGAAGAGAGAAGGAATTTTTTTTTTCAAAAGATCGCTCACGTCGTACAATCTGCCTTTGAAGTTTTTGTGGCTGTGGACTACTGATGGGGCGTGTCAGGCGAACGGGTTTGCAGCGGCGTCAAACCAGTTTACACCAGCTGTTGAAGAGCAGGAGACAAGACTGTATTATATGGTCCGTATCAATCGTCATCCATAAAATGTTGTCGCTTACTTCTTCAAAAATTGCTGGTGAACGGGCTGGCGGCGCGCCAAACCCAACCGCCTGCCACGCCCACCCATGCGCAGAGACCAAGAGGAATTAGGAAGTACCAGATCTATAAAGCGTCAGGAGTAAGATGACTACCTGTTGTGGTGACCTCAATCCTGAAGCGAATGAAGGACCCTCTTGATTGGGTGAAAGACTCTGGAAAGACATTTGTTTTGGTTATATGTAGTTGTTGACGGAATTATCCTTGAACTAGCTGTTAAGTATGGGAACCAGATCAAATTGTACCACTTACAAGATCACTTCGGAGATCATTTTCATACGATGTGTGGTCGGAGCCGCTGAAGAAGTCCGACGTGGTTGACTCCGTACCCTGGAATCATGTGGCACTTCAACCAAGAACCTCGTATAAAGTTTGTGAAATCAGACTCGAACCTGCGAACATAGCTCAGTTTCGTCATAATGAGATGAACTGCCCGAGTCGCTATTGTCCCAGTTAGTAGCAGATCGCTTTCCTCGATACTGCAGCAGTTCCTTTGCGGGTTTGTCCGTGGTAGGACGAACAGCTGTTGACGCATCACAGTCAGAGTATTGATGCTGAAAGTACTCAGTTACACTACTTATCCATCAGACAGAGTAGGCGTGACATATGAACATTGCAGAGAACAGATTACTCGTAGGATATTTCGAGACAACGGTCATCTTGTACTGTGTTCGACAAAGGCACGTCCACAAATATGTCGAAATGACACTATCTTCCAGAAGGACAGCCACCGCCACCTTCAATTGAACTGTGCAGCCGCGCCTACCACATCTCAGGGATTCCGAGTTTCCGTTCACCGCATAGTGTATTCTGAGTCAAGTCAGAGCCACTTTTGGGTGAGATCGTCAGAGGAAGAGTACAGATTACCAGAATCACAGCCGCCTAGTGACCCTTCTCACTACGTGAGAATCAAGTTCCCAGCTAGCTGAACTCCGATCAAGCACGATGATATCTGCTTTCGCTCCATCAAGGGCACTCCCCGCGACCAAGTGGTCTTCAAAATGACTCCGTGCCTTTTGAACTGCTATACGTGTTCACAAAGAACACACCGCTTTTGTTCCTCAACACGGCGTGATAAAGAAATTGGAGCCATTTGCGCGTCGGCGAAATAGTGGCGGCATCATACTGTAGCTAGACGGGACTACGCCTCGCGAGCAGCTTCTATCCCTACAACAACCGCGCGGCACGTGTCGCGCGCGGCGCTTCTGGCACTTTGCCATCTTCACAGATCCGCGCTTTCCATAGCGATTAAGCGCAAACCTCGCACCGTTGGACATAAATTGAAGACGATTAGGCTGTAGGATTCCATGTGGTTCTTTGCAAGCGCAACACTTACTAGAAAGATGTAAACAAAGGAGCAGGAAACCTTGTTTGAGTTTCATACCGTACAGGCGATGGGAAGGACGTGATGAAGAGCAGGTAGTTTGTCTTCCGTACTCATGGCAAGAGGAGGATAAGAAATGAAGAGCAGCTGGTGTGTTTCTCAGAATAACCTAATAATCTTTTAGATAGGACCACTATCCAGTTGTCACTAACCCATCTTCCGACATCAGGCCAGTTACAATCGACTTTTTTAGAAAAAATGCTGAAATTTCGTTCCCAGACCTTCAAGCTCCGAACACGAAAACCGCACCGCTTGGCCAGGAAATGCCTGGCACTAACGCCACGGATCAAGTTTTGCGCTCCAATCGCTGGAGAGCGCGTTCTTCGCGCTCGACGAACTCCAAGACTGCTGAGGTTATGTCTGTTTGAGGTGTTCCCGAGGTTTTCTCGCTTCTTTTTCTACTGAGGAGCTACCTATGGAACATTGGTTTATGACATAGTACCAACTACCCGCAATGCTTGATCGCGGAAATTGTCTTTAACGCCCTTCCCCCCTATTCCCTTCGTTACTAATGATATGCGGGGATGGACACGTGATAGATAGGGACACATGTTCATACGGTTGAATTCGCAAGTTTCTTGCTAC
>MU912151.1:4364-31864 GCA_036418165.1 Cooperia oncophora | reverse complement strand
TCACACTGTACCTGGCCTCTTGCTGGTTCCACAGCGGATTTTCTTGGCTCTGGCTTCTTCTTCAGCTCGAGCTCTACTCGGGAGAGCATCGTGTCGAAATTGCACGAAGGAGAAATGGGAATACCCCGGACTTCAACCATTTTGACATCTGTCCCGTTACTAACTCAACATTTACATGTTCCGTTCACGCTAGCCCATCCCTGATTGGTCGTTCTTCCCGATCCGCCCACTTTTCCCATGACAAATGTGGGAGAATACGCTAACCGTCCGCCCTCTCTACACATTTTGTCACGCTCTCGTCGCACCTAACCGGGAATCTAAAGATAGATAGGAGGATCGGATAGAAATCCATATTTGCTACGGGAGTGAGGCAGCGGGATGAACACGTCCAGCAGGGAAAGAGGCTATCAGAAGCAGGGCACGTCATCGTGTTGTGATCACTTTCGCCTAAATACTACCCACCCCCCCCCTGTAAAAAGAGCCTCGGTGCTACCCCTTCCCCTGGCCGCTGCTAATCTGGTAGCAGCGGACCAGATCAGCAGCGGACAAACAAACCCTAAGAAATGGAAGATCTGCGAAAATAAAGGACAAAAAAAAGACGCGACAAAAATAATAAGGACTAATCGATTATAAATATGGGAAACACAACGAAAATGTGACATAATGAATCATAAGAAAATTAATAAAAGTAATGAATTATAAATGACCATTAAAAGACAAGGAAAGGAAGAAAGTGCGGGAAAATCCAGGTCAAAACGACCCCCTGTTGTGATCACAACGATAGCTAAAGTGGGCAGGAACCTTGGGGTCGAAAGTTCATATTATGTTGGGCAGTACTAGTTTTCTATGCAATATGTGTGTGGACGGGTCATTAAGTTACACGTTTGGATGTTGTGAGACGTTCCAAACGGGATAACTAAGAGAGATTCCTTTGTTTAAGGAAAAGAAAGTATCATTGGAACGGTAGTAGAGCAGCTAAGCTTATATCTTCTATAAGCTTTAGCCAAAGATGCTCCGCCATTGAGGGGCCCCATCGAGTACAGATTTTATTTGTATTTTTTTCGCTGAATTCGCAATTTAGAGACGTTACGACAAGTGATCTGGTGGATCACTTGGAACGCTCATCGCTTCTCGGCCTTCTGGCTAAGATCAAAGTTTAGTTTCTGCTCTTATCGAATGATCCTTCGATAGAGATTCAAAAGAATCTCATTAAGCTTATTTGATTTTGACCGGACGAGGTCGTGGGCTCGTGGAATAATGCTCAGGAAGAGAAATTATCTCTCTGAAGGCAATGAGGCGCTATCTCTCTGAAGACAGTGAGGCGCGAGAATGTCGCTAGTGCGATCCTTCTGAAGGGCTATTGAAGCTTTTTAAGTGGTTTCGGAGTTGGCTGTCGATCGTCTTCATTCAAAGAACCTTCACAGGGACCTGTGTCACGTAGCAGACCTCGACGCTACAAAAAGGCGGGCGTATGTAGGGCACGGCACGTCCTGCCATTGGGGTGAGCTTTGACAAAGGGCGACCCCCCCTTTCTTGTCGTATCTGCCATCTTCCTAACACCTTTCTGGAGCATTTTTCGAAATTCAGTTTTTTTCCGAAGAACTGCTGTAGAGCGAGAGCAGGTAACGTAGAGCACTTTAAACAGGAAAACTCGATAAATTCAAAGAGTGAAAACACTTTTTCTGAAGAGCAAGCTGTCCTCCCTCAGCGACGAACTACCACTCCCTACCTGGGTGCAAGTAATTTACAAAGAAAGAGTTCTAGTTGTTTGAAGAAGTGCTACATGCGTCAGCTTTGTGCAGAATAATGTGCTCCAGTAGTAGGGTGTATCATGCACGTAACACGACCCGACGCATCAGGAGTAGAAGTATAAAAACGATTTTGTCACCATTTGTGCCTAAGAAAGACTCGTACTGAGACGCTGTGCCGTGCGATAGAGTATCTCACTGTTCATTTCCCGCTGTCATCTTGAACCCTTGTCTACGGTATCATGGAAGAGTGACGTGGTTCCCCTCAATCTGCCTATTACTGATTGCAACTTGTTTGGAAAGGGTAGTACCTCTTGCTTAGCAAGCATAAATGTACATTTGCATGTTGGAGACCCCCACAGGAGAGGGGAGTGGGAGGGCAAAAGAAAAAGACACTTTTCTTCGTAGACTTTCGAGGCGAAATAAGTTACACTTTACTGAATTCTGAATGGGCATTTTCACCACCATATACGACAGCACAATGTACACTATCATAATACTCCGTCACAGCCTTCTGTATGAGCGCTACCGAGAGATTCTGCCACGCGACCGCGATTCGGTGCCTGAATGTAGCGAGGTTGGTAATTTCTCCGCCACTGTAGACCACCCTGTCGAGTTCCGCTCGGACCCGGTAATTGAGAGGGCTTAGGTCATGACACATTATTCCGTCTTCTTCAGGTACTCAACGCCCTTTCTTCCAAGTACGCGATAGTTTTTCCAACGCCCTGCGATTCCATGTGGTGGCACCCAGTCCTGTAGCAGTACAGTTTCCAAGATAGTACGGGCGACGACATGAAGGAGGATATTCTTCTCGACTTGGCCGATATGACAGTCACATTCGCTTTTAGACCGGGGTACACGAAGAAAATATCGGTCTTTCTGTTCCAGGTACTTCCGGTTCATACCACCAATCCCCGCCTTAGCGCTGCGGTGAAGATGATATCCTGAACCGTAGCGACGTTGTCGGAGCTGATCGATGTCTGAGGTCTTCCAGATCAAGAGCGCCGGTCTCCAGATAGCTGTCCATGGGTGGCACCATACAAGAAAATTTCGCAGATGTTTTGAGGTGACGTGAATTCCATAGGCCTTCTCCAGTCAGGCTGCGACTGGAGATGGCTTCTTATTTTGGTGTACATGAAGATGATGGACGAGGGCCTGCTCCTGCTCATGGAGGAACATCTTGGGTACCTTCCGCTCTAGTACTCATATCCACATCTTCTATCCGATCTGCAAAAACTTAACTGCTATGTGACTCGACCAAAGTATCTTTTTTTTGTCCCCTCCCCTATATGTGTTAGGTTCAAAGGATATCTTGATCAAAGTCCAGCCGTCCTCTCCCGAGATTGATGTGCTTCCTTAGTCTATCGACGTGAGAATGTAGAAAACTCTCTCTTTATGGCGTTGGAACTGAGGGGGCAAGTCGATTGTGGCGACGGAAGGGAGAGGACTCCTTGTGCAAAACTGGGCCAGCTGAGATGCAGATTTTTGTCCAACTATAAGCCTAGGAGGAAGGGAGCGCAGAGGCGCTGAACGAATCTCATCGTGATTCTGCAAAGAGGTAGTTCCTTTTCTGAAGGGAATGTCTTATTAAGGCGCAACCCCTCGCTCTTGGCCGACCTGCCGTACTGTGCTATACCTGTATTTGAATCGACCACTTGCCCTTCGCACCATGCTACAAATGCACCATGGTAGCTGTGGTCGGCCTAGTGATCCGGTTCACTGATATTCGCGGTACATCCTTAGCAGTTTGTTCAAAATGTCTTACTGTATAGCCCCTTAACTATGGGCAGTCGTGGCGTCCGTGGCTAATGTTCTACTGCGCGGAGTAGAAGTGGCAGATTTGGTGACAACTTGCACTTGGGAACGGTCTTTTAAGGCCGAGAGCTGGAATTCAGCGGTGATACAATAATGATAAGGACCGCTTTATAAGCTGACAGAGCGTGGTTGTTCATTTATTTCTACTAACCCTCGACCTACTTGCCGTAGCAAGTATGATGCTTGATTTGGTGTTGCAGATCATCGTTCTTATACTTGCGGCCATCTTTTCGTTGGCAACATGCGGCGGTAAAAAGAAAGCGTAAGTTCGTTGGCGTTTCAAAAGAATACTCGGAAATGGGTCCAGTGACTTGATTTAGCAAAGGGAAAGCCACACCTTCCGTAATGAGCAAACCAGGAGCACCACCGGGAGCACCAGGAGCACCAGCTGAAAAGAAAGAAGAGAAGAAGGTAAGGTGTGAGTGTTCCGTACCGCAGGGGAAACTTACAGACACATTGATACAGGAGGAAGCAAAGAGTAAGCAGGGTGAGCCGGTTAAATCCGCCGAGCCGGAGAAGAAAGAGGAGAAGAAGGAAGAAGAGAAGAAAGAGGAGAAGAAGGAAGAAGAGAAGAAGGAGGAGAAGAAGGAAGAGAAGAAGGAGGAAGAGAAGAAGGAGGAGAAGAAGGAAGAGAAGAAGGAAGAGGAGAAGAAGGTCAGTTTCACGTGTTGATCCTACAAACGAAATGACGTCTTTGAGGCTGCATCTCCAGCTCAGGCCGCCCCGTTATCGTGTTAGCTTTGAAATGGATCTTCATCCTATGCGCGCTCATTTTTACTTTACCACCTTCGTGTGCGGTCTGAATCATTCGGAGCCTGTAATCAACCAGCACCCAAGATAGTGGACAGGAAAATGCTTTCGCTATGTCGCGCTTCAAAACCAAGAGTAATGCTATACCGCGAGGCGGCTGACTGATGTCTCCTAATATTGTCGCCGCCGCGCGTGGTCCGCTCTCAGAATGAGTAGCATGCAGCAACTTTTTGACGTACGTTTGCGTGAATCTCCTGGGCTTCAGTAGCTTGTAGTTACCATTGGTATTACTTTCACCTAAGCAGCTCGATCTGAATGAACCGGAAAAAAATGCATTTTCGAGTGAGACTTGACAATCATACATGTCATACGCTATACGCGCACTCTGGGCAGGCCCGAGAACGTTCTCAGCCGGGGAAAAATGAATTCTCTGCAAAAATAGTTCCTATACCAGCATCGGGCCCAGGTAACAGGTAGCTGAAGATTCCATAACAGACATATCCAAAAGTGCACATTATCACTGATCGTTGAACTTGAGCGATTCCTTCCTGTCATGGCTGGCGTCTAACCTGGCCGTTAGGTTGCATTTGCATCGGTGCCCTGACAGACATAGATCCGCATCTGGATGCAGAGACAACTATGCGGGTACAATTAAACTTCCTTTCGCTCGCCTTTTCTATGCGAACAGCCCACACCTGGGCCTTTTGTGTTCCTGTGTTGAGCGCTTCACACCATGTATACGATATTAACCCATCAGCTTACGCCCTCATCAAGCACATAGCCGGGAGACGAGTCGGTTCCGCAGCTTACATATCTGCAGGCAAAGTGGTCGCAACCTGGCAGGGCAGTGTCACCACTGAATGATAAGTTCAGTTTGCCAGGGTGCATACAGTACCCGCGAAAATTGTGCGAGAGATTAAGTGTGTTGGTCGCGGCACACAACAGGCCGCAGGACTACGAAAACCATCCAGGTCCTCTGCGTGGAGTAACCTGACCGAAGCTGACGGTTACGTGAAACCACGCAGATTTATAGAGGGGAGCAGCCGCCAAAACATCGGAACGTGCAAGAAACACATGACGAGCCAGGTAAGGTAAGCAAGTAACGGTAACCGCGCGATCCGGGGTTACCTGCGGGGGACGGGCGGACTGTGGTGGCAGCTCCGCCTCCATCCCAGAGCTTCTGGAACGTACATCAGCCGGGTGCAAAAGCCGTATAACACAGCTCCTAGAAGTACCTCAAACTTAGGTCTTTAGACCGGGTTACGGTACGCCCGATTGTGTGCGCTCACGACGCGATATTTTTAACTTCAGACGCGGGGGTACTGTGTGACAACCCGAACTTATAATATTGTGGTGTCACAAGGTAAACGAAGGGTTCACGACGGTATTTTCTACCTGAAATGGCTATTAGCCGCGGGAGGCTCGGTCTAGGTTTCCTGACTGATCGAGCAAGGATTCACATACATAAACTGCTGATTCATGCGCTACGTACTAAGAACTATCACATAAATACACAGGAAAACAAAAGCAACGACTACAGAATACTACCCTAACCTGTTGAACAAGCCTTGCTCAAAAGTTCGTGCTCAAAAGTTCCGGGCCGCGTGGCACACATTGCGTGTCGCACATTGTCTTCTCTGCGCTGTCTCTATGATCTATTCGGCATCTGAGCCAGGTTTTTAAGTTAGCAGAACACACTTCTGGACATGCCATACACACATTTCCTACGAAAGAGAGGAAAATAGGTGAAAATGCTGACTATCGCTGTGAAAAGCGACGAGATGATGCGGAGATCGTAGCGGTGTTGCCGCAGTTCGGCGACGGGGAGGGGGGAGGGGGGCATTTTGCACTTCCTTCGCTTCACTGATTCAGGGAATCTCACTGGTAAAACCTGCGACTCTTGTGAAGTTGGAGCAAGCTCCTCGAGCTGCCGCGGTAAAACCTGTCAAACGAAGGCTACGTGATTTGGCACGTCGATGGGAAGTAGCAAAAGTGCAAAATGCCCCTCCCCTCCCCCGTCGCAGAAGTGCCCGCACGTTGTTAAAGAACAACCGTTCACTTACTCCCGTGGATCCTGTTCCTTGCGATATGTGGGCCAACTGGGTCCGCAGCATGCCACTTTCCCCAATTAAAGGTAATCGGATCGAAGCCTAAGGGAAGGATACGCTGTTCCCTGCTCCATACTCCGCCTCACTCTGCCATATGGCCAGTCACATGACTAGCCATAGCCAGTCGAGCTACATGTCTACGCTCTCCCACTTTTGACTGCTCTCTAACGCTAAGTACGTGCTCCGCTACGGGACCTTAGCGACGCAAATGCTGCACCTTGAAATTAGCGTGAGCGAAGTATGGAGACGGAACTTGGCCACTCCCCCACACTTCCGTGTCTTCCTAGCACACCCATCGTAGTCGCTGTTCTTGAGCCTTCATCTGGCCGGAGGCTGTCCGCGTTGATGCTTTAACGTCTTTATTTCTAACTCTATTCGGTTGTTAGCCACAGGCCCATCTTGATTTCCATCCTCATTTGAGCAGGGTGTATTTGCCTTCCAACGTTCCTGCCTAAGGGCAAGCACTCGCTGTCATATAGCATCACAGTGCCGATGCTATAATACTCTACTAATGTCCCAGCCCTACCCTTTTCTCTTGAGAGCCCGACCGGTGGTGGGCGGAGCACCACCGGTCACGAATGATACCACTGGAGTACCTCCATTTCACCTAAGCCTCGTTCTCCTGATCTTCGTACCCAGCCTACGCTACCGTTGGTGTTCACTCCCCGGGTGTCGGAAGATCCCCACGGCGTGTAGCATCGTTGTGACTGCCCTTTTGGCACCTTGCCTTGCACCAGTTCCTCTTCTTTCAGTTTCTTTTCATTGCCACTCCCTTAGTTCCTTCGTCATGACATCTTGACTGGTGAGAGGAGAAACAGGCTGAGAAGTGATCCTTGTTGTACGCTAACTGTGATGAAATTGCCAAGACCTCATGGCTGGCTTCATGGCATATGTCTTTGTCCTTCGCAAGGGAAACCACATATTCGGAGACATGAGTCTGCAAAGTATAACAACGCGTCCCTTCCCAGGAAATCAGCCATAATCAAAAAGAGGATAAAGTCAATCGACAAACTCCTAGGAGATGTGTAGTCCCAGAATCATAGGTGTTTCTTGCACTTCCTTTCGCAGGACATAAGGTCAGCTCCGTCGACAAGGTCGAGGATTTGTTCCAGTCGAGGAATGAATTTCATTTGGAAGAGACGATACTGCTCGCCTCTCACCCTTCATAGAGATAGTATTAGAAGGAGGATGACAAATGCGTGATTGCGCAACCTCCCTCTTTTCAAAGTGAAGGGATATTTCGCTGGAGTTGGCAGTGCATCGAGCCGGCTCGATGCTATGGAGCGCATTGTTCAATGTGAGGCTGAATGAAATTCTGATCTCACAGAACGAGCTCCGTTTTACCCCCACAGATGCTTCACAGATGCTGTCTTCATTGCTATACAGGCAGTGGAGAAATATCGAGAGCAGCGCTGTTTCTCCTTCATATACACATTGAGAAGCCTCCTTCCTTTCACCCTGACCAACAGTCTGTTTGGAGTCTCAAGAACGGAACCAGAAGACCGGAATACCTGTTCTCCGTAGGGAAAAACTCAAACGATGGGTCTAGGGCGGGTGCAAGTATTCCGTAACAAAGCAGGTACACATCACCTTTGGGGTAAAGTAAGGATCAGTCTTGAAATTGTTCTTTTTCCTGCACGTCTTATCGTCATGGTAAAGCTACTCATGGATTGGCCCCTGATGATCATCCTCTACACTGATGGCATAGTCCTGATAGTAGATATCTAAGGAAACTTCAGGACGTACAAGGTGCCAAGGCAACACAAAGTGGTGGCAAAGAAGTTATCGGAAGCTTACCGTGAAGATGACCAAAATCATTAGTTTCAGTTTATAGGGATGGGGAACAGCCCTTCGAGAGGTACCCTCTGGCTCGGTTGGAGACGAATCAGCTGAATTGTCCCGCAATTTCTCACTGAGGCGCTTTTCCGACTTAAAAAATGAGCCTTCTGTGAATGAGAGTGTGAACTCAACAGGGGTCTGTACCGGCAACTAGGACCCTTGTTCACGTGCAACCCAAGTTGATGTCACGGAGAGCTGCTTTCTATGGCACATCCGGTTCACTGCAAGAGTGAAACGACAGAAGAGTTCGGAGTCGGTTCATTGATAGCGGCATAATCACTCCTCTCCACGCATCAATCACTCCTGTCCGTACATTGGTACTGCCTAATAGCAATACAATTTCGGTTTTTACAATTTATTGAAGACGCACTATGATTCGTACCCTCTCTCATCAGCAGCTGACCAGTCATTGAAATAAACAGACTGGGAACACTAACGCTGTATAGCCTACTCATCGCTGTTTTTACTACTGCGTATTGTTGAAGGAAGGCTCTAAAGCCGAACCACCTGCTGAGAAGAAGAGCGCTCAAAAGCTGAGCACCAAAGGTGAGTCTTACTGTTTTCATTAGCCTTGAGTTAATAGTGGAATTAGCTGCGAGAGTAGTTATAAAATCGTTTCAGGAAGAGAAGAGGAAGAGGAAAGAAGGTGAGCTTTACAGAATTGTTCACCATTTGCTCTCTTCTCATACATGAAGTATCCCTAGAATTGAAAGAAATCACCTCAATCAATTTTTTTGGCAGGACGAGGGATCTGAGGGTAAAGCAA
Organism: Cooperia oncophora; assembly: GCA_036418165.1. Lineage (NCBI taxonomy): Eukaryota > Metazoa > Nematoda > Chromadorea > Rhabditida > Trichostrongylidae > Cooperia > Cooperia oncophora. Next base: position 22,838 of record MU912151.1, on the reverse strand, counting down.
GAAGCAGTAGTACGATTATTCCGGCAAACTTGTACGGATATGTACTGATAAAGATCCAACATTGCGACACATTTCTTTCGCGACGCCGTTCGTACTGCATCTATGTAGCTGTATATAAATCAGTCTATACTACGGTATTCACGCTATGCGTATGTCTTCTGCATGTCTCTCGCTAAGTGAACTGGTTAGTACAATGTTCGCTCTCCCTAGGATGCACATAAGCCCTGAATTTACACCATCAGAGAACAGCAAAGCTGAACTTGAGGCGGAGGGGTGCGGTGGAAAAAATGCCGCTCACTACAAGCAGTTTGGGGTCAGGGTACAGCATCGTGATGTGTGGAATGGTGGTGTAGGCACGACCCCATCCCTTCGAGAGAGGGTGTCAGTCGCGCCGCCCCCTTCCTCACACCTACCTACCTACCTACCTACCAAATTTTCCACATTTCCAGTTTCTTCCCCCAATATTTTCGTCGAGTGGGGAAGGGAGGGGGGGGGGGAGAGGTCGTCAGAAACGCAACTACTATTTCAACTAGAACTTTGGCGTCGCCAGCAACTAGGGTGGGGGTCAAGAAGTCAACAAGAATTTTCTCCCCAACGAGGCAAATTTCTCTCAAAGCCACATACGACCCCTCTCTCCCAACGACCAAATGCGACTCCTCTCCCCTTCCCAGGGAAAGTACGACTCCCGTATGTGTTCCACACAACGATGCTGTACACTAGTTGGGGTGTCCAGCCCTGGATTTCTGCTCGAAACGCAGAGCCAGCCATATCCCTGGGGCTGGATATCAGTACCGAGGGAAAAAAGCCGGCCCGCAAATCGTCTGCCTGCCTCAGGTTGTAGTGTAAGCGAGTTCATTCAAGGTGCCACTACGATCTGAAACAGAAGTGGAGTGCATGACTAGTTCTAGAAACGGATATTCGCCGAAACACCCACCAAAGTTTTTATGGGAGGAGAAATAGGAGGACAAAATAATTTTACTTTCCGAGGATGGGGAAAATGATGCGGATGATGAAGCATTTGGCATTCGTCAAAGCCGTGTTGCATACTCACTTCCGGAAGCAGTTTTTGCCGTGGCGAGGAAGAAAAGTACGGGTTGGTTGCTACACATCTGTAAACCTTTCGTCACCTACGAGCTCGTGGAAATGAGTAGGGGAAACCCGGGCCCGTTTGCCTTTGGAGGGCGTCCTTTGTCACTCCGATGCGGAGTGTGCAGCCTTTGCGTCTTTGCCAAGGTCCAGCAACGAAACTCGCATCTGCGGCAGAGAACAGCCAGGAGGTAGAGAGAGAGAGCTGATAAGTCGGGCAACTGGCCGTGGTAGGCCTGGCTGGTGGCACGGTAGTGCGGGGTGAGCCTGAAACGGCATCCACTTACTAATGCCTTTCATCTCTGTTCGTGCACATGTGGGTGAAAGTGGCACGTTCCTATAGCTGCGAGCTTGTTGTCCTCACACATGGCAAGAACAAGGAATTCTGGATTCGAAATCGCGAAGCATACATGCATGGTTCGTGGCGTGACCAGGAAATAGCTCTAGATGTACTCTTCAGTTTCCAATAACGTAGAGCGAATGCCTATTATTTCAATGAATGTGTGACAGGTCTTAGATTGAAGACAAGCTGCACACTCACTTCCGAGAACGATCCTCGCAGTATGGGAGAGGAATGGGTCCATGGCTACATTAGCTGCCACTTCCCACGCTTTCAAGTGCCCAAAAACGGGGCTATCGGGTGGTGTTAGCTGCGTTCATACTTTGCGGCGGCGTACTCTAGCGTTCGGCAGCGGCAGTGGCAAGGAAAGGATAGATATCGGTCTAGCGTTTCACCAGCGTTTGCCAGCGTTTCACTAGGTTTCTAGCGTTTCACTAGCAATTGCTAGCGGCGAGGATTAGAGACTATGGGGGAGTAGGGCAGTAGCGAACGGCTCGATTAGCCGTCGTGGAAAATTGCGGCGTGTGCAGCCGCACCTCACTACTAGACAATACCGTACACTGAATTGTTTGAATTGCATAATGCAATGGTTGAACTGCATAATGCATAATTGTGAAGGATAAAACAACGTGGGATCATTTAGAATCTTTCATAAAGATGAGCATGTAGGTGAATATGCGGTATATTCGTCCAGAGAACGTTCATAATAATATTAAAAATTCAGAATGGAGCAGTTTCCACAGATCAGCCTTGAAAAAGATATGTTACCTGCAAAAGACGAACCGTTTTCATACTTCGCTCAGTTCCGGCGCGACAATGTAATAAAGATTACGTTTCAACAGCAGCTACAGAATTATGCAAATCAACCACTTCTGGTGTACGGTATTGTCTACTAATGTGGTGCGGTTGCACACGCCGCGATCTTCCACGACGCCCAATCGAGCCGCTTGCTATCTCCTACTCTCCACGAACACTAGCAACCTGGAAACACTAGTGAAACGCTGGCAAAACGCGAGATCGATACCCATACTTTCCTTGGCAGCTAGCGCGCCTAGCGAACGCTAGCGTAGTGTGACGCTGTCAAAACTAGATCGGTATCTATCGTTCCTTTCACTGCCGCGCCAAACGTTGAAACCTAGCGTACGCTGGGTAGGTTTCCGCAACGTATGAACGCAGCCTTAATCAAGTGCCGAATCCATACCCCGCTGCGCTACCTCAATTATGTAGCACTTTGTTCTACTACGTCGATGCCAAGATTTCGCACCGAAACACATAGCGTTAGAGTTCTAACTAGAAGTGAGGTGAGTACAGGCAAGAAGCGTGTTTGGTGTGCCCTAGACCCTGGCAGGCTCTGATGCAACGCAAAGGTAGAGGCATGGATCGCACCAGGTGTCACTAAGAGTCCCTGCATTTTTTTGCAGAGATTGTGGCACGTTACTGCAGCTGCCGAACATTCTTCCTATACACGGCCGCAGATCAGGAACACCCGCTACGAGTGTTTCTGTATACGAGAGACCCGAACGTACTTCAAGTTTGAGAGATGAGCATAATCTTATTTCGCCGTGATGGTCCCCACGACGGAATTAGAAACCAACATTCAACGAATCTCCTAACTGTTCAAAAGACTTTGAAAACCTGCTGTTGCGTACAGAGCTCATGTCGGGACCAGACATTCGGTGATCTCTCCCTACGTTCAGAAAAAAATAGAAATGTGCACGTACAGGCTGTTATTTCACGACTCTACAGCAGGAAAAAAACGATGATGACAATACAGGAAAAAAGAAAAGGGAATTCGACGGATTGGGCTATTCACTTTTACTCCGTTCATAATACACCATAATGAGATCGCTTCCGTCATCGTTTTTCACCTTGGTCAATAGTGAAGTCTACAGGTAGAGTCGAGAAGAGATTTGTTGAATAGCTCGACATATTTATAATGTTTAGACGCAGATCTGAAATCAAAAGCATGCACTACAATGGACTTGTCTCACTAAATCATATACTCAGCCCTGGCAGACACAACTTCACATTTGGCTTCCACATAGAATTTCACCTATTGTCTATGGGCTGTGGGCTTCCCTTGTGAAACGGGTTGCGCTAATATGTCATTTCCGTGAGGTCATGCTCGATCCTGGTAAGTGAGGGAGGAGCCACAATGAAAAAATGACCGTAAGTTATGTCCTGCTACAGACTGGCATCTCAGACAATCCGTGAGTCTTTGATACTAGTTAGTATTCACCGTATGCATTTTTTGACAAAGGTCTAGCTCGACGATTCGACCAAGCCTTTTCCTCGATTTCTTCTCATCACGTAGAGTGCGGAGAGTATTCCTGCTTGCGAAACCATTTCGAATGCCACAGGTTTTGCCATCGTGTCCGAATAGCAACTCGATGGGAAGTTGGTCAGTTTGGCCCTAGAATGGTCAACAGAGCTGCAATCATAATACAGTGATGTGGCTTACAAGGGAGGTCTTTCAGGCTCGTTGCGCGCTTTTCGGAAATGATTTATTGCATGTTTGTATGAAACCGAATAAGGATCACAAAAATGGGTTTTCATTTTTGCTTCATGCGTTTCTGGGTATGTCAAAACTGAGTGCAAAGTTTTGCTGGGGAGAAGCGATTTTGAACCATTTTTCCACAGGCTTTTTCTAATTAATGTTGTTAAGTATGCCATAGCAGATGAGACCTTCGTCGACATGCATCGAAAACGAAACATTCAAGGTAAAAAAGTACTTTATTTGGCGACATAGTGAGGCACATTGTAATTTCTCAAGAGATTCTCGGCAGCGATCCCAATCCGCAGCTGGCGTGAGGGGGTGTTCAGAGCCACGTTGGCGCCAAATGACCTAGAGCTGCCAATTTTAAAGGTCAGAATCGTCATCAGGGCCATTAATACTCACCTCCATACACAGACTTCAGCAAAATTTCTCCTCGAGATGAGCGCTTAACAGCCCTGCGTGCGGGCTGGCAAAGGACAGCGGATAGACTGCTCTTGCAGCTTAGCCGGCGGACTGCGCCGTGGTCAAAAATGGTGTCGTAAATCCAAACCCGAAAAACGTATAAAGCAATCCCGAAAATGCAAAGAGTTAGTCGCCAAGGGGATCCGATCCAAGAACCTTCTTCGCGAGAGCCCACCGCACTAACCACTCGCCATCCGCCGACCGCGAAACAGTGGTTGCGAGAATCGTTCAAGTAACTTCGTATTACTCCCCTCCGTCCACTTTCTTATTGGCTTTCTTTGCTCTCTTTTCAATACCATAGTGAGGGACACCTCATGAATTATCACTGTCAAAGTTACAGCTACAACAGAGCCCATTAACACGGTTAAAATCGCGATTTCTCGGTCAAATTTGTTTTCACTCAGTTTTTGACGCTCCCAGAAACGCATAGCAAAAATGAAACCCATTTTTGTAACCTTGCCATGGTCCCTACAACAAGCAACAAACCATTTTTAAAAAACGGGCCACGACCTCAAAGACCTCTCTTGTTAGAGCAAAGTGGCAACCTAGTAGGGTACACACAGCGAAACCTCGTTTCCTCCACTTCACCTTCCTGGCATGTATCCAGTGCGAAGGTTATGAGTTCAGCGTCAACAGCTGGCGCTTGCTGATCCTGAAAAAGTTCGGTGCAGAAAGAAAACAATACTGCATTATACCAAACATTGCGTGCGGTGCGTGTGTCCGCAAAGACACATTTGACTTCACACGAAAGATTTCAATAGATCAAAGTCCGAGCTAGCCTGGATAATAGGCTAATTGGGCGACAAGCAGATGTAAGGCTTGCACACCTTAGCTAGCATCAGTAATTTAATTTGTATAACATAGGCAAAAATCCTTACCAAGAATATAGCCTTCGGCTAGCGATGGTGGGGTATCGTGTCAACCATTTCCATTTGGCTTCGGTCATACAGAACATTTGTGTTGGGTCTGGCCTCACGCATATACTTCTGGTACGTGCACAGTGACGAACTTTCACAACCTAAACTTTAGAAGCTCTGAGCCTGCTCTGGAAGCGAGTTAAGAGTTTTTTTTTTCCCCGGCGACACCGCCAACTTTCAGCGCATGCCCGCGCCCACTGTGGACGGGGCTTCACATAGGTCATATGTGCTCTTTACATCTTGTCCGTGCCGTACCCATCTCCACCTTGACCCGACCTTTCCAAGTTGTTCTTCAGTTTAAACCGAATTTCCGGACAAACAAATAAACACACAAACAACAAACAAACAGATGACGCATTGACATATAGTGTGGTGATATTTTGGAATGATCGCACTATCCAACTACTACCACTCCAGAAACTCCAAGAAAATTTTGGTGAAACTGTGCCTATAAGGGTATTTCAATGTCCTAATCAAGAATATGACTTTCGTTTTCGATCATGGCGCCATTGGCGGTATTAGGCGCCAAACTGGCGCTTGCACTTCCCTCACAAAGACCGGTGTAAACTTACATACTGGAATATTCGATACACGAAAATGATATGAACTTTTTTTTGCCCTGGCGCTGTTCGGCGCCATGAGGCATCAATTTGTCTCCACGCTTTTTTTCATGAAATCTTATAACAACATGTACAATAGGGGCGCATGATGTCCTGATCACGAAAATGGCATTCATTTTTGACTCTAGCGCCATTTAGCGCTCTTCTAAGGCTAACAATAAGCCTGGAAGGGGTGATTCCCCTTCGGCCGGGCTCAGCCTTATTAGCAGAGCGCGGATGATCGTGGTGACCTTCATTAGCGCGAGCGCCAAAAATGAATGTGATATTCGTAACAGGACGCCAAATAACCCTCATATACAAATTTTGATGGATTAGGTGATACAGAGTATTCAGGCGCGAGCGCCAGGCTCTTTCGGGTCAAGCGGTTGCGATCTTCGCGTTCGGGAGAAACTATCCCTGGGACAAGTTTCCAGCGAACTGATCTACGGTTTTTGGCGCCGGCGCCTGTGGTGCGGGCGCCAGGCCGTTTTTGGCCAAGAGGAAACAATATTCGTGTTCAGGAAGTCGAACTACCTCTAGTACTGAACCTTCAGCCAGATCTCCGAAAAAGCCGGTCAAAATCCGGCCTGTTTTCGGCAGATTGGGGTAGTATTAGTTGAGTAGTGCCGAGTAATCTCCAGAGAACTGCCACTGTTTTCCTCAGAGCCTCTTTTTTCGATGGCCGACCGTTGGTGGTAGAGGTGAAAATAAGGAAGTATGTTTAGTTGACTTAAAAACGCAAAAACAAGACCGACATTCGTGTAGATGATTTCAAGGGCAGTACGCACAAATTTTCGATCGCAAGTCTCAAAACACATCGAAAGTGGGCGATGCTCGTCTTGGGGCTGGGGAGTCAGCATCTATGTTCACACGCTTTAGGTAACGATACGGACGATGTAACGCGCCACGTTAGTGGACTAATGGTATCAGTTCCATTTTTTAAGCGCACGCTACTAAAAGCGACCGATTTCCGTTCCTGCTCCTAAGTTCGTCCCCTGTGAAGACTGATCGGCTAGAAAGGAAACAAAGTGATGCAATACTGGGCGAATCGGTGGATATAAAGAGTCCGTGTAACAATGGGAAAATTGCTTCTCACAAGGTCAGCGTATCTGAAAAACAACAAAATTACCCACGTAACGGTAGGACACGGTGCTAAAGGGTTCACGGGCTAAGAGAACCACTTGGCGTAAGAAGAAAAGGTTAGCTCTCCAGTACTCTTCCCTTTCACTCTCCCCCCCCCCTCTCCCACCCCTAGGTCCAGGCAATTCACCATCTCCAAGTTTGAGACATATTCACAAGGTTCTGGATGCTAATTTAACAGAGAAAGTCGTGACTGGAGCACCCCTACGGCTTAAAGGCACAGTCTTCGATTAGGTATAGAAGTTGTAAATATGGCTTCAGGAGAGTAGCAAGGTCCGCGGGAAACAAAGTTGTACGGTTTCGCGGCCAAAAATATGAGAGGGGCGCTATAGCGTAGCATGGAAATCCTCACTTGTACGATCATAGGGTTATTATCAGGGAATCAGCTGTGCGGATGAGGGCATGGTGTTGAGATGGAGACACTAGGCTCGTACAAACTGGGATCGGAGTGGGGTTATATCTAGAGCACTTGGGCCTTTTTTTCTTCACTGTCGAGTTCTCAGAACCTTGTCGCCTTTATAACCCCTAATCCACTATCTGCAACGGCGAATAATCGCGACGGCACTATTCAACTATTACTACCTCAGACTTCCGGAAGGGCCGGATTTTGATCGACTTTTTTCCGACCTCCTGAACACGAATATCGCATCCGCTCCTCTCGAAACCGCCTGGCGCCCGCGCCACAGGCGCCGGCGCCAAAGTACCCTAGATCACGAAATCCGCTGAAAACTTGTACCTAGGGTAGTTGGACCTCCTAATCACGAATATCACATTTTCTCGGCTTGAAACCGCTCCGCTTCCGCGCTACGGGCGCCCGCGCCAAAATGCCCCAAATCACTGGCGCCTATGGCGCGGGCGCCAGGCAATTTCAGGCCAAGTGGGTGTGATATTCGTGTTCGGGAGGTCGAAGTACCCCTAGAACCCAAATTTCAGCTAAATCTACCCCCGTAGAAAAAAGTCGATCAAGATCCGGCTTGTTTTCGCAAAACTGGGGTAGTAATAGTTGAATAGTACCATCGCGACCCTCGCCTTTACTGGCACGCGTATGTAGTGAACTGCTATGTGACAGTAGTAGTGAACTGCTATGTGACAGTAATGTTCTAGAAGAGATATGCGACTGAAAGAGCAGAGTAGGTGCATGTAGGTGTTCGGAGGAGCCTCAAGTGTGGGTTGCGGTTAGCCTTTCGGCAGAATGTTTTTTGACTAACGCGGGCTTCGCTATCCCATTTTCAAAAAAGGTGGGATATTTTTCACGCACTAATCGTAATCCCGGCGCTGGAGCGCTTTCTTGCTAGTGCACAACACTTCACTGTGGGCTCACCTCACCGGAGAGAAGCTTTTCACTGACGATAATCGGTGGAGCGCTGAACGTGTCGGTGGCTTTGACGAACATAGTTAAGGCTTCAGCAAACTGTTCCTCGTTGAAATCTCCTTCATGACAAAGATATGCATGGTTCCTGAAATCTGCTAGTGGCCGAAAATGTCTTTGTTAGCTCGAAGCACTAGAAAAGACCTGGAAGTTCACAAAAACCAGGCAATGGGAACAAGCGAGGGAGGAAGGATTACGGGTCAGGAGAACATCTACTCACCAGATAGCTGACCTAACCGAGCTGGGGCGCGTGAAGAACGCTGCGTTTAGCGCTGCGCTAGCCCTTGCTTCACCAACAACCGTTCGAGTGACAAGTGGTGGTGAAGAACGAGTTGGCGCAGCACTGTTCTTTACGGATGCAGATGCGTGACAGGGAGGCTAGCGCAGCGCTAAATCCAGCCTACAGCATCTATTTCTGAAGTGGTTCAACATAACCTACAGTGCGTGTCGATTGATCTTCCAAGCAAACCAAAATGTTGTCCAGCCGGTTTGATAAGAGTACAGTCGGAGCTCCGTACTTGGAAAGAGACGATCAAGCTCGATTCTGATAGCTTGACGAAGGAATAGGTATTTGGGATGAGTAGGAAGTGAGCTCTGTATTTGAAGCAGTTCATCCGGGTCCGAATGCAAGGAGAATTTTGACAGCATATCTGAAAATCTCACCAACACAGTAAAAACGAATCATTCGAAGCGGGGCAAAGAGTTGAACAATAGAAAACTCTACCAAAAACTTATGAAGGATGCAGTAATAGTAATAAGAGCAGCTTATATTTCACATACCAGACAAAACTGATTTTCTTTCCTTAATTGGCGCAATCAAACGTGAAAAGAGCTGTTTACCACTAGATATGTTGAATATATACCAACAATATCTATTATAATGAGGCGCCTCAAAAGTTCGTGACATTTTTGAATCTCGTGTCAGATCTTTCCGCAGCTACTTCGAGAACCGCGAGTTCCATCGCGGTTGCAGCCACACATGGCATTTGCTCTGAGATAGGTCCTAATGTACCTTCAATAATACGGCATTAATGGCCCGATCTCTTTCGCTTAAGTGACATCTACTGGGAGAAAAACCTCGTCCGGAGAGGCCATTGGGTCTGGGCCTACTGCGCTCCCTGATTAAGACCAATTCATACGAGCCAGCTCGCTATGTAGTCCTTATAGTTGATGTTCCAAAAGCACAATGACAGAGACATTCTCTCAAAAAGTACTGAAATTCGACCAAATTTTCTCGTGAGTCGACCCCGATACTCAAGGAGCAGCGCATATGGGTACTGCCTACAACTTCTCTCCCACTGCCGCCCTTTGGACTGCTTGAACAACATTATGACTGGATATGCAAGAGGTGTCTCTAGATGGACAACTCGCGCAAGCGCCTGTGGCTAGATCCTCCAGAAATGGCGGAAACGGCAGTGATATCCTATCAGTCCAGTAGGGCGGTGATACTGTGATACCAATGTCACTGCTCGAAGTCCTAAAGCTCAGTTGGAGAATCCCAACACAGTCCTCGTGTAGCGCTTATCTTTCTGACTGCCATCTGAACTTATCCCTCAGCGGCCATCTTCTGATTAAAAATGAGCGCCCAAGAAACGACTCAACTGCCTTTCTCGGCGCGGAACCAAAAAGCTTCTAGAGGCAAGGCAAACACTCTTTGCTTGGTTGCTGGCAACAATTTGTCGATGAAGTCATTCCGGTTTGCATTTGATTTGCAAGTCATTTTATACCATGCACGCAACATATCCTCGCATAAGTTGTCCGCAAGCGCATAGACGAAGGTGGTGTCGTGTCGAAACTGCATGCTGCACGACAAGGACTTGTAATGTGTGCGAGGCTGCGCCTCAATGCTTGAGGCTTGCTTAGTTCGCTGTCCAAGGAACATCCCACCCCATCGTAACGTAAGGAACAAGAACAGCTCAGAAGTGCCAAATAGAACAAAAGGGCCGTCAGTAAGGTGGCACCTGTTTCATCTGCCTGGCATACAAGCAGGAATATCGGGCAAATAATCTACTGGTAACCTCGTGAAAGCTCAAAAGAGTTCGAGTGAACAGCTCAACGATTTCCCCTTCTTTTCCACTGCTGAGTCATTCCACCCATAACTTCTTAATTTGACAGCAATATTCACTTCTTAGCATCTTGAGATGTGCCTCGAAAGGTACCTCGCGCCTATCCATTAAAATATTGGGTGGTACGATAGATCGGCAGGACGTACAGGGTCGATATGCCCAGCGCAAAGTGCCCCTTAGCAATCACTGCGTGGCGCCTTCCTCAACCAAGGAAACCGTTATAGTGCCTCACAAGGGAGCAAAATGTCGACTCACACACCAGTTGCCCGCCCACAATCGTATACTCTCATCACTTCAACCAGGAAGTACAACTGTTATGAAACATGGCTAGATGAATATATGAGCATTCGTACGTGGAGCCGCATTGCAAAGCTTCTGTTAGAGCGATGCCAGCGAAATACTCGTCCAAAAATGCTCGTCCAGTGCCGAGCAGAACAATGTTTCTTGGTTTTTTTCCACCGTTTATCTTCCGTTTTCATCAATTTCCTCACTGTATAGCAACCCTCTCCTAAGCAAATACCAATTGGGTTTTTTTGTGGTTTATGCCTCTAAGGTGCGCAACTTAACAGCGAAGAAAGGAAGGAAAAAAGCAATTAAGGCAGTTGGCACGGTAAATCCCGCAAGATGACTAAGATCAATACTGCTGGCAGGATAGAATTTCGCGACCTTGGGCAAGCGTTGCATAGCGGTTTCCCCGAGGAAGGTGCTCTTATAAGGGCCCCATCAAGCCAGAACATTACGTCTCAAACGCCCGCCACGCCGCCCGCCCACAAATGGACGACCGTTCCTGACGCTAATATTCATTCATTTCTTGAGCAAATTATGAAGCGAAGGTATTGGTATGAAGCGGCCGTGATGATGCATGCATATGTGGGTACACATATGCAGCCGCACCTTCGGTAGCGGTGATTGGCAAGATGCCTACAGGAAACTCGTCCAAAATCGAGTCACTGCGAACGGAGGCTTTTTCTTCGCAGGTTTTGACCGTTTCACTCCGTTCTTTCGCCATTTCCCCACTACAGCGTCCCACTAGCATTTTAGTAGGACACCATCGTGCCAACTGCCTTTAAAGAAGCTCCAAAGTCTCTGTTGACTGTAATTATTGCACAGGGGGGGGGCCAAAAAAGTCACTTTTCTTCATTGACTCGAGGCGCTATAAATTACACTTTATTAAGTTCTCATCGGACATTTTCACCACCATATCAAATACTATCATGACACTCTGCCACAGACTTCTGGACGAGTGTCATCGAGAGATTACCGCGATGTGGTGCCACATCGCATCGAGATCAGCGAGATAGTGGATTTCTCCGCCACCGTAACCACCCTATTGAGCTCCCTCCGAACCGGGTATTGAAGGGATTCAGGACAGGTGACCTACTCGGATATTCCATCTTCTTGAGATACCCAGCCTCCTTCCGTTCCAAGTAGGCGAGAGTTTCTCCAACGCCCTTCGATTCCATGTGGTGGCACCCAATGCTGTAGCAGTACAAAGTTTCCGAGAAGGTACGGGCGACGACATGTGAAAAGGATATTCTTCACGAGTTGCTCGATGTGAGCGCTCACTTTCAGTCTAGGTCCACGAAGAAAATATTGGTCTTTCCATTCCAGGTACGTCCGGTCCATACCATCAACCCGTGCCTTGGCGACTGTGGTGAAGATGATGTCCTGGACCGTAGCGACGTTGCCGGAGCTGCTCGATGTTTGAGGTCTTGCAGATTAAGAGTACTGACCTCCAGGTAGCTATCTGTGGATGACTTCATTCAAGAAGTTTCGCAGCTGTTTGGAGGTGACATGTTTCCAGTGGTCTTCTCCAGTCAGGCTGCAACCGGAGATGACTTCTTATTTTGTGTACATGAGGTGATGGCGAGAACCAGCTCCTGCTTATAGAGAACATCTTGGATATCTCCGCCTGGTACTCGTATCCGACGACGTCCTCTGTCCGGGCAGCGAAAACTTTTTGGCTGACTATGTGACTCGGTCGAAGTGACTTTTTTTGCCCCTTCCCCCTCCTGTATACGAGCATATGGCGAAGAGGCGCTGATTACGCAAAAGAGCAATGGATGACGAAACGGCGAGGGGATGCACGAAGAGACAGCCTGCACTGCATAGAATGAAGCGATAAAAAATAAAAAGGGTGGAAATGAACATTCGGGGCGGAACTCGACAAGTGTGACACTTCTCTGGTTTTCTAATCAAGGAGATATTTCGTAGCCGCAAAAATGGCTCATCTTTGGCGGATCTGGCTGCCTTGTGCAAGGAAGAATGGCACAATGTGAAAAGGTAAGCTCGGCTGGTTTCTGGATCTTGGTGGTGATCTATCTCCTTTGCTTAATCCCCTTACCCATTTGCTACGCCGTGATATCAAAGGGCACGAAGCAAGCGGACAGACAAGCATGCCGAGAGGCGGATCCGTATCGATAAACTGACACATCAAGTATAGACTATGAAATCCTCATTTTCCTACGGCGCATTTTCGGCGCGTCTGCTTGCGGTCTGTTTGACTTTCCGTCTGCAAAGTAGGTTAAATAAGGGATAAGAGAAAACGCTCGCCCGGAAACTTGGACACCGTCCGAATCAACTACGCGGCAAAACAAGGAAAGGTTTGGCTGTCGTGCCGCAAGAATGGTCTTAGAAAGCTCTACAAATGCGACAAAAAGAGCTACTAGTAATCATCTTCTGGTTGTGTTTATCTATGGAGAGAAAACTAAAAAACCCAGGCTTACGCCAGACGCTAGTGATGGTTTGAGGAGTAGCCCGTGCTCGTCGTGACCACGAGACAAAGAGCTTTGTTTGAACATTGACATTTTACACGACACATCAACAATCCATTGAACTATTCCTACCCCAGTCTTCCGCAATTAGGACGGTTTTTTACCGACTTATTTCTACGAGGATAGATTCGGCTGAAACTTTGTTCCCAAGGGTAGTACAACCTCCTGCACACGAATATCACATCCGCTTGACACGGAACCGCCTGGCGAAAGCGCCACAGGCGCCGTCACCAATACATCCTCGATTACCAGAATCGATGAAAACTTATATGCGAAGGTTATTTGACATCCCGATTACGAATATGTCGAGTATGTCCGTAATGTGCTGAGTCCCGCCCGCAGTGGGTGGAGCGTACCCTCAAGTGCGAGGTAGCTATTTTCACTGTGTTTTCGTCACAGGTACATTTGATACCAGTCGGTTCGCTGGCTGACGCCGGCCCGACTTCCTTTCTAATACGGCCAAGCTTTGCTGGGTTGGCTTGGCTTCGGTGGTCTATTGCTTTCGTATGTTCAAATGCTCATAACACCCAGCTTCTCCGTCATCTGTGCACCGAGGGTAATAATCTCTATGTCGCATATAGCAGGTATTATGTTATGCTCAAGGAACGCTGACTATGTGTACAGATGAAAGAAACATTTGTTGAGCATCCAATTATGTAAAGGAAGGTACGCGCGGCGGAGCCGGCGAGCAGACTGGTATGTTATGTTTTCTACGATTATGTTTCCCTACAATGACTGTCAAACTTCACTTACTTCCTTCAAGTGTCAAACTGCGACCCCATGGCAAACGCTTGACAGTCCAATGTAGAATTGGCTTAAAGACAGCCCCCGCGCCCAAGTAGTACACGGTCGTCCTTTCTTGTGCAAGTAGTACGGCCTCCAAGCTAGAGAAGACTGTCTCACTTTCGTGACTCCACAGCGAGCGAAGAGAGAGCTACAGCCACTGAAAGTTCTAGTTCTAACGCCGCCCAGTTGGCGCTCACTTCCTAGATGCCCTCTGACGGAAGGCAGCTCAGTTCGTTGCTGGGGCGGCGGGCCTTAATCGGAATCGCATGCCTTTTTTGCTGAACGCGCTCGTGCCCATGAATGATTCTGCTCTCCTTCATTTCATTTTATTCATTAGGAGCCCATACAGTCAGCTCTAACCCATCTCACAAGGTTAAATACATAAGAATCACGAGCGACCCAATTTTCGTGGTGCAAAAGCTCGACATACTGTACTACACTAAAAGATGCACGCTAGCGTAGCCCTAAATCCAGACACCGATTTTTTGCAAGTTTGTTTCCCTTTTCAAGAGTTTTTCTTTCGCGTTTTTGTTGTTTTTCGTTGTTGGGGCGGCCCGCCGCCCCAACAACGAAAAACAACAAAAAACGCGGAACTGTTTCATAGTTGAAAAGCAACTACCATGACACTTTTATCGCGGGTGTCTTTGACCTGGAGCGGCTGTCTAATGTGGTTTAAAAACCAGAGGATTTTTTCCCTTTCTTTGAACTATAGCAGATCTGCAGAAAGTACGTCATTTCGGAAACCCGATCGTTGAAGGGAATTATTTTTTGTCTGCAACGCGGGTCCTTTTGCAATATCGCCCGCTCTTCCTAAGGGTGACCAGAAGCAATGGCGAAGTGCTTCCAGAAGCAATTTTATAAATCTGAAGAATATTAACTGAAGTGCCCGGCTGGATTGGATCCTCTGGAGAGCGCTGCGAACTGGCCTTCTATTCAGAATCGTAGTGGAAGGATGAGCGAATCAAAACAACTTTTTGAGCGCGAGTAATCCCGTGAATTGATTGATTGACAGTCTTATAGCTTGAAGCTATGGTGCACTTTTATCTACTTGGTATAACTGCCAACAATTTCATCGCGACCGACTCGGGTAAGGGAGCGTACTTTGCGGTCAGAGCCAGAACAATGTCTTCCAATCTCACAAATGCTTACACAACTTGGCTCATTCCTTAAAGAAGTTCCGGCGATGGAGTGTTACGGGTAATAGGTGCTCATTTATGAGTAAGCAGCCCATAAGTAACTCCCTATTAGAGAAGCGGGGGGAAAACCCTGGGAACGCCCTGAATAGAGACCCCTTTTAGCAGTGGAGCTGGCGCCTTGCACGAGTTTGTCGGATGTCGACAACCCCAATCAGCAGGATTCGACGTGCAACCAATTCTCGGTAAGAGCACACAAAATCACCCAACGATACCACAGGCAATGCCATGTGCACACGCAATTCCGCTTGTAAGCCGTCGTCTTGCAGAGCGATAATCGTGGTTGTAACGGTTGCAATAATCACGCGGCTGCTCTTTTATCTCGCCATTGCAGTGGCGAAAGTGGTAAATTCTCTGCGAAGGAACAGCAATGCCAAATGCACGGAGCATTTCGCGCATTGATCTCGCGAGAACTGTCTTCAAAGACAGATCCCGCGCCCAAGTAATTGCTGTTCGTCCTTCCTTGCGCTAATGGTCCCGCCCCAGGTCAATGACTGTCCCACTTTGGCGATTCCACAGCGAACGAGGAGGGCGCCACAGCCGTCAAAATTTCAAAATCTAACACCCCCCCCCCATTCGAACCGACCACTTGTTAGGTGTACCCTCCACATCGGAAGCAGACCGTTCAGTTTTCGTTGTTGGGGTGGCATACACACACGTACAGTCAACTGCAACCCATCTGTCGAGGTAAAAGCGTTGAAATCACCAGTATGCAATTTTTTGGTGCAAATGGTCGACTGCACTAAAAGATGCACGCTGCTGTAATTCCGATGTCGTCCGCAGAATTTTTAAAAATTTCTCTTTGTTAAGAGTTTTCCGCTGGCGTTTTTGTTGTTTTCCGTATCCTTTTCTTTGCATTGGATGATATTTACTATTGGGAGAAGCGAAAAAGTGACTTGTGAGCCAGGGGTTGCTCCGAGACTATGTTTATAGTGTTCTCGAAGATGCTTATTGTTTTTTTTTCTTCTTTGGGGAATCACATATAAGCTACTGGTTTATAATTGAGCAGCGAATATCCATGACACTTGATCTCGGGAAGTGTCTTTGAAAGTACACACACGCATCCCTTCCCCGCTTCAAACGGGCATATGCCCCAATTCCGCGACTTCACCCTGCGCATAACTTAAGCTGTCATATCACTCCTTTTACGCTCTCGTAGTGAACACGGCAGGCAGTTCAATCCTTCAGTGTGAACACGGAAACATCAAGGCCTCTGCCAGGGCATGTCCTGTCTTGTCTGCCCGAGGATACTTTTTGCAAAACACGACCCCCCCCCTCTCGAAATTTTCTCCTCCTGCACGAATCCTGTTCCCTGTCACATCCCCATTCCACTTACCATATTTTCCCTGGAATTTAGTTTTTCTCAAAAAACTTCAGTTTTCCTGGAAAAACAACCCTCCGGAGGGGAGGGGGTGGAGGGATGTGAGAAAGTGCATAGGGATCGTCAGCGTATGGACGTATGGTGAAGTACGACGAGCCCTTTTTCTGATGCGATCTGTGAGGTCTCACAACATAGAGGACATAGAAAGGTTCGTCCGACTTCTGGGCAGGGGACCTTATTCTGACTGGAACTCTATGTTGTGCGAGCTCTCTGCCAAGTTCCCCGAATCTGCGGTCAAATCGCTAGTCCTCTTTGCTTGTGCCATTGTAGTAGGGCAGTTAAAGCAGCAATTGGAACGTTCATAAAACCCTAGTAGAGAAGGAGAATCTGGAATATCGACAGCCTAATTTCGTAGATCAACCACCGCTTAATCGCTGTTCTAGAAAAAAGAAGGCGGTAATGGGATTCAAACTATCTACTCTTAGGCAGTGGTAATGGATTTTCTTCCAAATTGTATTAGGCTTGGGATACAAGGTAGACTTTATGAAAAGACTTTCCCGATTCCCTTTCAAAGCATATGAGCCGGGTTCTCTTGAAATTCCATCAACCGATAATCTCGTAGATCAAATCACTCGACCGATGAGATGTTAATAAGTTTTTCGTAATGTCTATCCTATGCTGCCACCTCAACAACTGCCCATTTTTTTCTACGCCGAGGCTTCACTTTTTCTTTCCTGATGCTTTTGTTTTGAAGTTTGTTTGTATTTTCATGTGTTCAAATGGATCTCGTTCTGTTATAAAGTTTTTTTGTTCTGGTGGAACTGTTGAAGAGGCATGTTCCTTGTTATATTAGAGTGCGTAGTGCAAACATGAAGCCCTGCATTATACTAATCAGATTTTATTTTCTACATTCTAACTTTCGGATACAGGCAATGTAGACATAAATTCTAAGCATTTAGCAAGATGACAGCAGCTCAGGAGCGAAACAATGTTTATTCTGTAAGCAATAATTGGCGCAATGTGGCAGAGTGTAAAGCGTTCTTGATTATCATTGATTGTTATTATTAATATTATTATTATGTTTGTACCATTGTAGTATAGCAGGGAAAGCAGCAATTGAAACGTTCCAAAAACCGTAGTAGTAGAGAGGGCGATTCTGGAATATTGGCGGCCGACAATTTCGTAGATCAAGTACTGCTCAGCCGTGTTCTTGAAAAAGAAGGCGGTAATGGGATCCGTCGATCGGCCCCAAAAAGTCGTTCTAGGAAAGCAGCGGTCATGGCTGCCATAAATAGCCACGGTACGCTATGGACTACGCGTATGGTTCACGAACTCTTAAAGGAAAAGAAGGATGTCCTAAGTTCGTAGATCAACACCGCCTTAATCGCATGTTCTAGGAAAAAGAATGGCGGTTTAATCGGCCGATCAAAACTATCTACATCTTGAGCGTGTTATTGACATTTTCTCCTCGTTGTCATTAGGCTTGGATTACAAGGATTAGACTTTTAGGAAAGGACTCCTCCCTGATCCCTTTCAAACATATGAGCGGGTTGTTTCTCTTGTAAATTCATCAACGATAATCTCGTTAGATCAAATCCTTCGTCGTTTATGAGATGTTATGACTTTTTCGTTCAACTGTCTCGGTTATCCCTATGCTTGCCACCTCTAACACTCTGTCCATTTTTTTCTCACCGCCGATGCTTCATTTTCTTCGCATGCTTTTGTTTGAAGTTGGTTTCGTTATCTTTCATGTGTTCAAATGCGATCCCGTTCTTGTTAATTAATAGTTTTTTTGTTCTGTTGAACTGTTTGCGTAGTGCCAAACCATGATAGCTCTTGCATCTATTTACAATCAGATTTTATTTTCTACATTCTAATCTTTTCCGGGATACAGTGCCAATGTAGACATAAATTCTACCCGCAC
>MU912150.1:0-35507 GCA_036418165.1 Cooperia oncophora | reverse complement strand
TAACTACATCCGACCCGCCTAGAGCTTCCAAGGCTGTTTTGGGTCGTGATGGTGCACAATGGCTGATTTGTTTTGATTTTGTCATGCGCAGTTTTTCGACTTAGTTCGCGACAAGACTCCTTGTCACGAAGGTGCGTAGTTATGGGCAAAACAATTGGCGTGGATAGGATTCGAACACACTCCCATCCTGAGCTTACGCCGTGCTTTCCACTACCACGACCTCATGTGCCTTCCCTCGGCTATTCGCTCTAGATTCGTATAGCTGTGTAGCCATAGCTTACCGGCGCTAAAGATTGTAGCTACCGCAATTTACCGCCGATTCTAGTTCTCCTGCTCAGCAGGTCAGTTGTTTTGCCATAATTCAGCATTGCTCCAGTAACAACGGAAATACTGTCTACACAATGTTTACAGTTCCGACACATCTCTAATCGAAGCTCTTTATAGGTCATCCATCCGGCGAAGCATTCATCCAGATGAACAGTGAGCAGGCGGCCGCTGGAGCAGCTGCTGCCGCTCATAACAAATTCATGATCATCGGCAAGAAGCAGAGGTATATTGAGGTGAGCATCATTTTTAGCTAAACAAGGTGCTGTGCGAGATGGAAGTACTGCTGATGGTCGCTTCCACCGACCAGTGCCGGGCAACGTCATAAAAGCAGCACAAGCAATTCCGTTGTTTGTGGTCTATTAATGGTCATTATAAAAACCATAAGACTCGTTTTGCCGTTGTCCCCCGCTCACGCAGGATAATGTATCAGAGCCAAAACTGAAAGGACAAAGCTTCTGCCGTTGACTAGTCTTTTTGCGGAATACGGCATTTTACTCTCATTCGGAATGGGAGAGGCTCATCGAGTGTGATCCTTGGTTTATTAGGGCTAGCGAATGCACGGTTCCCTGTTCTCTATCACCTCTCAAGGTTCTCGCGTAAGGCGTCAAACATAAACCGAACGTGCAATTTGCGACCACCTTTATGATGGCCTTATACAAGTGTTTGCCTAAAGCGGAGGCCGCGAATAGAAAACAGCAGTAAACGCCGATATTTAAAAGGCTTCGCGGTAACGTGACCAAAATATGGGTTTAGCAGGAGGCCAGCAGTTGGGTGGTTACGGGTGTGGTTTGAAGGGGTGAACCTAGGACACATCATGCGTTGAGGATTCCCCAATAGGTGGGTCGTAGCTGGCTCATACTTAGCCTGACAAATTTTTTTTTGGGTAGTTGGTTTTTTCTTGCTTCACAGGGCGCTATAGGGGAAGGATGTCACATTTGCTTCGCGATTTTTCCTGTTTCACATTGCTATGTACCCCCTCCCCCACTCCTCCGCTTCAACCGGAGTACATGATTCCAACGGAGGGTCGTATTTGCTAGCTGGGAGAAGGGAGGGGGTCGTACTGGCCTGAGAACAGTTATTTCGATAGTTGATTTTTTGTCTCACGGACGTTGTAAGGGGGGGGGGATCGCACTTGTCTTTGCTTGTTCTTTGGGGTGGGGGCGCATTCCCTTCTGACCTTCTGAGAGAGGTTGCTGACTTTTTGTGGCCTTTCCTGTTTCATGTGTACTATATAAACCCCCGCTCGACAGCAAAAATTTTGGGAGAAAAAAGAAAAAAAATTCTCGAAAGTGGTAGGTAGCTGGGAAAGGCTAAGGAATGGCAGAAGGGCATCGGGTTTCCTCGCCGCGCTTTTCCCGTTTCACGTGCTGTTTACTAACGCCCCCCCGCTCGACAGCTGGTTAGGAGGGAATCAAGGGGTCGTACCACCTCCCTCAAAGAAGGGGGTTGCACGGATTCGGCCAAAATCCACAACCAATTATGTGCCCTGCGCTCGACCGCAAAACTTTAGGAAAAAAGTAAAAAATTTTCATTAAATTCCTTGAAAACTGGAACAAGTGGTAGGGAGTTGGGGAGGTTTGTATTCTCCGAAAATTTTCCCCAGCGGCTAGGCTTGCCCTGGAATAAACAACGAACCGAAAGCGACCAAAATGCCCAGCCCATTATGTGCCCTGGGTGAACCTCTGAACATGAGTCAGTGATTTCTTCAATATTCTTGTGCACGTCTAATTTTTCCCAAATCAACTGTGGTTTGAAGGTTTTCCAATGCTCTCCCGACGACATGCACTTGGTGATGGCTCCCACAGCGCCAGCGCCTGTACCGCCACCTCCTCCTATTATGATGCCGCAAAGACCAACTTTTGTGTCAAGTGAGTACCGCTATCGTGCTTACTCATCAAACGTATTTTCGATACAAGGTTGTTTTTTCAGACATTCCCGGCTTAGTACCGATGTCAGCTCCGATGTTCTGGCCGTATCCATCACCTCCTGTTTCGCCTAATATGGTTATACCGGGACAGGTGCACCAAAATTGATCAATTCGTTGTTCATAACATTAATAGCGAATGTTGATGATCTCGATTGTTTAGGTTAATCAACTTGTCGTCTATGGTATTGGCCCCAATGTTGGTTTACCTGACATAATCGCCCATTTCCAAACTCCAGACGTGGTTGTTGAGAATGTGAGTTTGGAATGGGATTTGCACCACATGCATGTATTTGTTGCGGCATTTTGGCTTCATTTATTGCTATTTCACTATAGGTGATGTTCACTCGAGTAGCTCAAGGCAATATTCCCGGCGAAGCAGTGGTGACCATCAGATCGCGAACACCGTCTGATCCACCGGTGGTTGCGATCGATCCACAGTTTCTTCAGAAGGTATATTTATTGGATTTTTTCAGAACTGGTTTCCCTATTCGTCATTCTAGTGAGCAGATCACCAGCTAGGGTAGAGTATCGTCGGGAGAATCTGGGGTTAGAGTTTAGTCCCCTCCCTTGAGGACGCCGCAAAATCCCTTTATAGTCTTTGCTTTCGATTGTTGAGTGTAGAACTTGATTGTTGATACCTGCTCCCTCCCGACTCGATGGCATTTTTTGGAAAACTGGAGAACTTCTTGAAAAATTGAGAAACTGAGGAACTAGGTAGGAAGGAAACTTAGAAAAAAAAGAAAACTTAGGAATATTACAAGTAGTGCGGAGAAGGGGGTCGTACAACATTTCACAAATCACGAGCTGTCTCTCACATTCTCATATTGCATTGCTTACGACAGTATTCTTTGTCGAACTACAGAGAAAAAACCCTTCAGCTCCTTTCTTTCCACACTTCTCGATTTTTTTTTATTCATTTATGAATACCGGTCAATTCCTGAATATCGGTCTCATACCAAACATATTTGATTTTTTATAATATTTGATTATGATCTTCTTCGGAAAAATTGGTAACAAGTTGGCGTTCTTATCCCCGAAGATGAGCCTGGTACCAATTTATCGTCCCCGGAGGGTAGAGGCTTGGAGGGACTGTATGGTAGTCGACCCGGGGTTTGAACCCAGAACTGGGCGAGTAGTAAGCGAGCCACTTGTCACTACACCACCTCCGACACTTCCACACTTTGTACATATCAAACCACTACCTACCCTTAACAGAAAATTCTCATGACATTTCATTGCAAGGATAATTTTTATGACGATTTCGTCCAGGAAAGTGCCCATAGAAGTCATGGGCGCAAAGAAGTGTTGTCGTCCCTTCAGGTTAGCCTGTCTAGCATAGCTTTAACGAGGTGGTGGCAGCTGCGAACTAGATCAGACCTCTTCTTTTTGTGTGAGACGGATGGGATTGCACCGGTCCACATGTAAGCCGGAGATTCCATCAACGTGCGGTGCAAAGAAACTATTGTGAAAGGGGTGAGCATTTTCACATAAAACCAGGGAAAGAGCTCTGAGGTGAATGAGAGAATGAATTTACCCACTCGAACTCTGCTCCTACTCGCAGGTTCAGCGATACATCCTCATTTACTTACCTAGCTCACAAATTTGTTTCGCTCCTTTAAACACTATGTAACTGCCGTCTGACAGAGCTCGAAAGTGAAAAATGAGTAGAAACAAAGCTCGTAGAATTCTATTATTCAAGAGCTTGCTGGACTTCACGAAAAAGTCCGGTTTGTTGGTGGAATTGACGGCATTGTTCGGCGATGGGGGCGTTTTTGTACATTCGCAACTTCACTAGTTCCGGTTTACAAGTTTCACTATGGTGAAAGCTGTGAACTCTTGTGCAGCTGGACCAAGCTCGTCCAGCCACCATGGTTCTCTCGATGGCTCGAAACGTCGGTGATCGGTGAGAAAGGGCAAAAGGGCAAAGTGCCCCCTCCCCGCGTCACCTAACTGCACCGGAATTTATAAATTTCCCCTATTTATTGCAACGACGCCTAACCATTTACATAACTGAAATCAAACTTGTTTCAGGTTCCGATAGATGCACAATTCATGCCTACCGCTGTGCCGATGACTCTGCCACAAGCCCTACCGCATCAACCAATTTACACCCTTATTCAGTCCTAAGGACCCTCGACATTCCTCCAGCTAACATCTGCGCTGCGTCCCTCAGTCATCTGAACGCATGTTTTTCGCCGCCCAATAAACTTGGGATGCTATTCTTTGCTGAGCGTTGACTGCATTAATTTAAAATCATTTTCTGAAACATTTACAAGGAAAAAGAAACGAAGACAAAAACCGAAATGCCAAACCTCGTGACATATCTGACGTGCGCTGTGCATTTTTTCGTTCAGAACTTTAAGAAACTAATTTGTTTAGTTCATAGTGCCCTTGTCACCACTTTAACTCACATTCTTTCCTCTTTCAATGCGTCTCAAAAGTCAGTCCACTAATGCTTCGAGAGTGAAATCGATAAGATTCCTACGATTTCTGAGAAGCGTTACATTTTTTGCTACCCTAATCTTGGTCCACAAATTCGTATTTCTTGACATCTTGCCTTTATTATCAACAATATTTTCCATTATATCCAATCACATTGTTAAATGAAATTCATTGTAGCATCATGAACAATACGCGCCTTAACTTTGTAAACAAAACTCACTCCTTCAAAGTACACGTGTCTTTACTAGTGTGATATACCTACCATCCTATATTATGTGCCTAATTTCTATTATTTATTCTTTCTCATAGTAGTCATTTTCAAGAATTAATCGGTATTCCACGTAGTCTGTGATCGTTGAGCGATTTTCATCAGTCGATATGTTGTTGTAGAATTGATCTACGCCGCTACTACTGTGATTTTCTGAGCGCTCTCACTTCATTATTTACACCACAAATGCCTTTGTCGCGCATAATACGCGCCCGCAATTAATGTCTACGTGTGAGATTTATTTATTATGATTCTTTGATTAATAAACAATCAATAAATATGTCGAACCATTTGGTGTTATGCAAGTACGTAGAGAGGAACGGATTCGAGGTTGCCGCAGTCAAGGTGAGATAAGTAACAAGAAAAAACTCGGAAATAAGGCACATCATCGTTGGGGATTCCCCAATAGGGGAGGGGTCGTATTTGGCAGTGGGGGTGGGGAGGGGTCGTAATGAGAGGGGCAGTCAACACCAAACAGGGATGTCAGTAGCACTACCAAAAAGAAAAAATAAAAATGATCAAACAATATTGAATTTGACAGAAGTTCGTAACTACGTAGTTCGTAAGACTGAACAGCACCGAAGTTGCACCATTCCACTACCTCTTAGTGGCAGCCTAATGCATGGCGCATCCAGGAATGAGGCTAATGGACGCTAAACCATCCATTGCGTAGCTCTGTTCCACGACGAGGTCCGCTTTAGATGTACTCTTTGGTGACGCCCACCTGAAATGGTACAAAGGAAACGGGTTTCCGCCCTACTCGGAGTTTTCCCCAATGAATCCCCAATGCTTTCATTTCAGAAACCCGCAAACTGCAGAAAGGTGTTAAGTGGTCTTCGGAGAGAGGAAAATCTCCTTTTTCCGTTCAACTGTCTTGCTCAGAACATGCCATGAAAAGAGTTCTCGACCACCACCTTACTTGTTCGCGCTTACATAGAAATATTAGAAGTAGATGACCTAAATATTTAATGTAATAGCATGATAATATTAATGTTTCAGTGGAGTGGAGGTAATGTAGTGGCAAAAGGCTCCACTCGCGCCACCTAAGGGTCAAATACCGACTTGGATCGCATCCCAGCCAATCAAGCTTACCACCCTTCTGAGGCAAAAAAACACTGGCTTCTATACTGGCTGCCTCCACTCCACCTACATGCAACCATTGCATAGTCCTAGTCACCCTCACAGGCCCCTACGACTCTGAACGTAGTAAAATGTACACACTCAAAATGATTCGTCCACGTCAAAAACCTTGTCCATACCGTAAAGGTCTGCATAACATTTCCTAGCATAGTTGGATTTTAAGTCTGCCCGGGAACGCGGCAAGCCTCCCGCTCTTGTCAGGCCTACCAGCCACAGTGGTGGGGATGATGTGCAGGTGTTTCGGATCCAGGTTTTTAGTCTAAAAATGAACCGGAAGGTGGAGGGAAGGATACCTTGATTTATGCGGTAGCTCAGGTCCTACTTAAGGCAGGCCTGTCAAGGGCTCTGAAAGAAAAAGGTTCAGACTGCCATAACTGTCAGCTTTCGGGTGTTACCAAAGATCTGCCTGGGTTACGGTAAATGTGGTTGCAGAAACGTTTGGTAGAGCAATCACGATGTGCTTCTATTTTTTCGGGCTCTGGAGAAGACGTCACCACGGAAACCTGATTAAGACAGTAAAGTAGTATGGGGGCTTAGTGCGAGTTTAACAAAAAATACCTATACTATTCCAGTCTATGTAATCTTATTCAGGTGCTCCCTCGCGCATGATTATCGCGGAAATGAAACTGAAGTTTCAGGTGGATGTTTGTGAATGTTTCTTAGTCTTCTTAAATTTGTTTTGACGACGTATAACGTCTCTCCGTGAAACGATAAGAAGAGCAGTCAACAGCATTGAGCGTATCCAGTCATCTGCTGCGGTTCACACGGAACGGTCGACTTCAACTCAGATCTTCCCGTCCGATCATTAAATGGACCAACACGTGAGTCGAACTTGAGGCCAACCACAATTGATACGGCTCAGATGGCACTAATGTACAGAGTCATTCAGTATTGATGATTGAAAAGATGAGACAGGCTGCGCGGACTCTGGTTGTTTGGGCTTTTCTGAGGCCTAGCCTAAATAAGGAACTACTATCGCAGTGAAGGGTGCGGAGGGGCTGCAGGGGGACTGCAGAGATAGGTGGCGCCGTAATACCAGCTACAGTAGCGTCATGTAAAAAATCTTCTACCATTGACGGCAGTTACTACGTTCAGAATGACGGTCTTACATAGTCTGCTCCATTAGTCAGGAAATTGCTGCGCACGGTCTGAGCACATCTTACTACAAACTTGACTAGAGTCATACGGTAGACCAAGTGGTCAAGCCTTTGTTGCCCGATGGACTGATTACTCGCGCAGATGATACTCAATGCGGCCTATCACTGGGATACTAGGGTAGTCTCTTCAAAGGCAGCGCCCACGTCCACTTGATATTCTTACGCCCTCTCCAGGTATCATAGCCCTCCCCTTAAGGATGCAGTATCTACTAGTTTTGCTCTCACAGAGGCGAGAGGATAGCGCCTATCGCTAGTAAAAGGTCGACCGCCCCGCCCACCTGGCGACCACGACGCCCAACTTCATTTCTAATGGTTGCCTGATGGTGCGGTTGTTCCATTGCTGCTTCTCTCCACGTCCGTGTGGTGAGAGTGAGGTGATAAGGGAAAACAGCTGAAATCAACAAGTGAGAACTCGTGCAATCACTCCTTCTCTTCGCCTTAAGCACGTACAACCGCTATTCGGTATGAAACCCCTTATAGGGCGTTTTGCATGTTTTCTTTTCGATCCTTCTCCTCTAACAGGTTTCTTGCTATCTTGCTATTACTCCTGAGCCGCATACTCATCAAATTTGAACGCGGGCGCTGCCTTTAAATGCAGGGAACTGATGTTCAAGGGGTATGGAGAGCATGTTCATGTCTGCTGACGCTCAAGGGCAGACGATGAATTCACCAACGTCTCTGCTAGATGGCGTCTTAAGATACCAGAATGGTTACTTCAGTGTGACTGACAAAGAATTCTAGTGCGAAACTTAATCAGAGCTCGTTGGGAGCTACGAGTGTCACTCTTCTAGACAAACGTCATGCTCTGAGAGGCGCCGCTCCCCTGCGCAATTCAGCCAGGTCAGCGAGCAGCGGTCAGTTGACTTTAGTGACAAACGTTCCACTGTCTATTCGAGTACACGAAACGTTCTAAATTGAGTGTGTCGTGTCAGAACGCTGCATCGCTCAGGGTGCAGACGAGCAGACATGACGATCAGTTCCGCTGGAGAGTGGGTCCTCCCAAGGCACAGTGTCCACAAACTAATAATTCGGTGTGTTAGTCTGTCGTTGTGTAACTCGTGATCTCTCATATCGGTGAATGAAGAAATTATTGGAGGGAACGGCCAATAGCGAGCTGAACCTCACTTGATGCTGTGGCATCATTCAAATATGATGTTTTCATTGTGATAATGCATTCTGTTATTTCATTGGGACGTGAAATTAGAAGAGACGCTGAACACTCACCTCCGATTGTGCTCCTTGACATGTGGGAGGTGAAGGGTCTGCAGCTGGTGAAGCGCATGTCTTTCGTCAGTCGAAACTTGCAGAAATGAGGCTGGTGGGTAGTAGCGGGATCCCATCCAGGATCCCACCCCCAGGTGCACCAGCATGTGACACGCGGCATTGCCAGGTACTAGGTTGTCCGGAAATTCTTAGCGTTTTGAGTGTTTCACTTGAAACGATCATAACTTTCTTAACACTCATCGGATTCAATTGAAACAAGCATCGTTCGAATCAGCACACTTTTGCCAATGTGACATCGGTCGAGAAATCCCATTAAAGAAAAAAAACTGGGTGGTCGAGAATTCACGAAATCCACCAAGGCTTTTTCGCCTGGTCCTAATTGATGAAGTATTTTCCAGCAAGGAAAATCTGAAAATGTTTGAAAAGGTGATAGCCAGTTGGTGAAAGGTCTGGAGAATATGGCGGGTGAGGTAGAACTTTTCCCCAATTCGTTTAATTTATACGTAGTGATTTGTGAAACGTGTGCGTTGTCATGCAAAAGAATCGGACTCTTTCTATTGACAAGTGCTGGCCGCAGCTGACGCAATTTTCGGTACATTTCGTCGATTTCTTCACAGTGGATCTCTGCTGCGATGGTTTGCATTGGTAACAAAGAGTTATAGTGGATCATACCAGCCGATGAGTACCACACTGACCATAACCTTTTTGCCGCGAGGATTCAGCAGAGTCTTACAGCAATCCTACGAAATTGCCTCAGGGGTCCGCCGGCATCCAAGCACTGTCCGAATCGTCTCCTGTTATCATACATGATCTTCTTTTCATCACACGTGACAATTCGGTCCAAAAGCGGGTCGTTTCTGTTGTGCAAAAGCAGTGAAGAAGAAACCTCGAGACGCTAATTTCTGCCGGTCACTCAAATTGTGGGGCACCTACTTGTCGAGTTTTTTCACCTTCCCAATGCTTTTCAGACCATCCGCAACAGTGGATTTGCCAACGCCTAGCTTTTCTGCAATCTCTCAAACTGTTTGGGATGGGTTACCCTCCACAACTGCCTTCAAATCTTCGTCAGGTGTTGCTTTAAGTCGACCGCTACGAGGTTCATCTTCAAGGCTGAAATCTCCAGAACGAAATTTGTCGAACCACTGTCACACGGTGCTTTCTCCAACACTAGTGGGCCCCCACACCTGGCTAATTTTCAAGCTGTCTTGACTGCTTACTGACCCAATTTGTGGTTGAAGAACATATCGTCCGAGGTTGCTCTTTTGACATGCTTGAAAAACTCTTGAAAAAAGGGGGTTCATCAAGCAATGATGAAACGGCAATTATACCATCAGATAGCGCAAAGAATTCTCTTCAGGATGTACTACTGAGACGAAAGGGAGAATGAGTTTTTGATCAGCAATGAGTACAAAAATAGTAACACAAAACGCTGACAGCTTTCCGGACAACCTAGTACTATGCGCGCAGGCAAGCAACTGGCTACACCTTCTTTCGCTCGGCTCCAACTTTATTTTCGCGACCTCACAAGTGACGAAAGTGCCACACTTCTAGCAGTGGACCCGCTAACCTCCCACATAGCACAGACCATCCCGTAGGTGAGGCAGGTTGTCTCAAAATTGCGCGATACAGGGAAACGTAGGGAGCCGACTACTACGACAGCTAGAAAAGCAGTGAGCATTCGGTACCCACCGGTCTGAATGGTGTGACTGTAGTAGCATCCTCATATTCAGTAGGTGGTAGGGTTACACCGTGGAGATACACAGCACATCATAACGATAAAGTAGGCGTAGCTGCGTACTACCCTGGCGTGGCTGCTTACTACATGGCGTAGGATGCGTTGTTCGTGGGAAGTTTCCGCTTGATAAGAATTATTTCCTCCTTTGTATTAAACAAAGCATGGTTTTGACTGTTCTGTAACCCACGAAGAGGATCTATAGAACGATTTTGGGCCTCGCGTGGGGAAAAAATTGAACCTCTGTGGTAATGATTTATTGTGTAACACTAAAATATCCTACTGTATGTAACCTGCTAAGTGTGCTGATTTGTGTGTCCGTTTGTCACAAAATGCATAGCATCGTCGCAGTAACAGTGGAAGGTGGCTTTCAAGAACTGATGTGGGAATGTAACGAGAACATGATTGGTGGGTGATAAGAAGCGACAACAGTTGATGAGACCAGATAAGGAGGGTTAGAGGGAGGGTCACCGAATTCGAAGCCCCAACCCCAGCAACACTAGGGTTGGGGCTTCGAATTCGGTGACCCTCCCTTTTGGATTTGGGGACTCTCCCTTTCCAGGGACCCACAATCTTGTGAACCTCCCTTTCATACCATACCCTATAGTGTATCACGTAAGTTCCGGGATACATTATAGGCATGGGATGGGGCCTTTTTTGGCGGGTGGGAGGAAGTGCTGTTGTGATAGGGGGCATAGGATCTTAATCATCTGTTTCACTAGAAACTTGGTTTCAATAGATGTTACAGGGGATGTGGTGGCAATATTACTGATGAGTGACGGAAAAGAATAACAACTGGTAAGGGCTCATAACCAATCACCGCTGTCATTCTCCTCTACGGTTGTACTGCTTTCTTCACCGCCAGACCATGAAGGTTCGGTTATAGCGACACTGGTGAGGGCTGATATAATTGCAAGAATAAATGACTGCTTATGTTCAGGGCTCAGGTCTCAGTTTTATAGAGGGATCGGAGTCGAAAGTTCAGAGTGAAGATATCTCTCTGGTAGTAACCACTGGGTTTTCCATGCGTCGCACGCGACCGTGTGCGCGTGCCATCTTGTAATCACGCCGACGGGAAAACCACTGTATAAATAAAGAAACAACGAGAGGTGACTAGAAAGGATGCTTCAGGGCACTTCGTTGTTGGGGAATTCACAACACGGATGGGTCATATTTGGCCGCCAGGACTAGGTTAGGAGTCGTATTTGGGCTGAGAAAAATTTATTTTGAGTTTAGTTTAGTTGATTTTTCTCGATTCACGGACGTTGTAAAAGGGGGTGTCGTACTTGGTCATTGTTGCGAGTGGGGGGGGGGTCTTTTTTAGCCTTTTAAGGAAGATGGTTGACTTTTTGTGATTTTCCTGTTTCATGCATACTATATACCCCTTCCCCCCTTCCGCTCGACGGCACGATTTGATGAGGAGGGACAAAAGAAGGGGGCAGGGTCAGGTCGTACCAACCCCCCAAAAATGGGGGGGGTCGTACAGAATTGACTAAAATCCCCAAACAATGATGTGCCCTGGGATGCTCACAGGGAGTAGAAGCGACTGACTTTTCTCAGTGTGATCAATAGGCGTTCGAGTCATCCTTAGTTTTTTTTCTGAACTTTCCTTCAACTTTTGCTTCAGGTTGGAACAGAAAGTTTATACATCAATCCCAAATACAACCTCTCAAAGGAAAGCACAACAGCGCCATGGTAATGATTTCCATTGAAGGCATATAGCATAATAATTTGGTACTCGGTCAAATCTAGCAGGATTTTTTGTAGTGAAAACTTGGCGAAAAAACGAAGTGAAAAGGTCAAAAACCTGGGAGCAAGAGCCTTCATTTTAATGAGCCGAAAAGCAATTTTGAACGAGTTCTCCGTAGATGTCGTACCAGTAAACGCTACGGTCGATAAGGCTGCACGTATGTACTCGTATTTCCAAGCAGCCATATCAATCCCTTCACCTCACATTGCACTTCGCGAATGAAGCAATACGGGCATCAGGTACGGTCGTCTGTGAGCGGGCGGGCGCGGTGAGTGTTGGTCGGTCTGCTGTAGCTTGATAGGGCTCACAGGAGCACCTTCTTTAGAAAAGGCACTGCGCAGCGCCTGCTCAGGGGCACGGAATCCCGTCCCGCCAGGCGTATTGATCCTGACAGTCTTAGGGACTTGTCTTGCCAACGCCCTTCAACCACGAACTTTACCTTTCACTTTTCATTCTGCTGAAGGCAACTGACAGCTGTGCAGAATCGACTATGGACAGTATGTTCCAGCATCGGTCCCGTTTTTGCGGTCCATTTTCAGAGTATCTTATTTGTTCTTCGAGACTGGTCATCTGCAAAGTGGTGTGCACCATCCTACGGAATGCTGACGATAGTTCCGCACATTTCAGAAGTTTATCGAGCTCATGACCTCAAAGACGATTCCCGCGAGCGTCGCGGATAGTAGGTGCTCAGTCATGGACCAGTAGCCCATAAGTAATTCCCAGTGGGAGAAAGAATCGAAAAAGAATCTTGGAAACACTCTGAGTAGAGACCCCTCAGCCGTGGGAGCCCTAGGCGAGCTTATCGGACGCCGGCGAGCACAATCAGCAAGATTTCACGTGCAACCACTTCCCGGCAAAAGCACAGGAAGTCGTCCTACGACGCTCCAGGGAGCGCCATGTTCACACGCAATTCCGCTTGTAAGCCGTTGTCCTGCCGAGTGAAAGTAATCGTGTTTGCAATGGTTGCAATGATCACGCGTCTCTATCTTCTTTATGTCGCCGTTTCAAGTGACGAAAGTGGTACATTCTCTGCGAATGCGGACAACGATGGTGAATGCACAGAGGTATTTCGCGGACAGCTTTATCGCAGGAATTGTCTTTAAGAGCGGACAATGCTATACAGCCCACTGCAAATGGCCGTGTCCACCTGGCGACCACTCCCGGTCAGCAGAACTCTTCTCAATATTGTTTGCGAGCAAGATGGGAGACAGGCTGCAAGCGCATACAAGGAGGGACTCTGGCACTCGAATTCCGATGTTTTTTGCTTTTCTAGATGGCAAGGGAAAGTAACCATTTAGTCGGTCTGCGGCCATACTACCCAAGTTTAGTTTAGTTTATTATCAGTGTACGCGCAGATATCCTGCGGCACTGACGACAGGGGCGGACGTACAAAGTTATGAAAGCGAATGCACAAAAAGAAGGACTGACATGTTAAGGGGCTGAACTGTCGAGAGACTGACAGCTTTTTCTAAGGCGATCCGTGATCTTTCGCCTTCACTGATAGTGGACTAGGGCTCGCATATGGACGACAAGGTGTTGAGTAACTCAATAGTCAAGAAAAATGCAGACAAAAGCATGCCATCTGTCCCAGACAGAATCCCGTTTCGATTCCAGTTCGTACGTGCCCAATCGACTCCATCCCCAACGCCCTCATCCGCACAGCTGCTTCCCCGATGAGAACTTTATGACTGTACAATTCACTGAAAGACGGGCCTTGAAGGCGGAGTCTGGAGGCGGACTCGCTGGAGAAAAGGAGGCGTCACTGAACCAACATATATTGTGCTGTGGCGCCTCTCCTTTACATTTTTTGCCACGAAACCAGCACAATGTTGTCGTTAGCTGACCGCAATACCCTCCCGACGCCAAGTTATCAACTTCTATACCTTATCGCGGACGCCATTTTTGCTGTGGCTCGCCTGCGTTGTGCAAAACAAAAAAAAATCGAAATGTCTAGATCGATCTAAGTGCGATTCAGCTGCCTCTGAAGTGATGTCATGTGTTCCCAAATGATATCTTGTTGCTGCATTAGTATAGCTTTTCTTTTAAGCTCTTATTATGCTTCACCGGATATATCTGCCCAAGATCGACAAAGAG
Organism: Cooperia oncophora; assembly: GCA_036418165.1. Taxonomy (NCBI): domain Eukaryota; kingdom Metazoa; phylum Nematoda; class Chromadorea; order Rhabditida; family Trichostrongylidae; genus Cooperia; species Cooperia oncophora. The sequence continues at coordinate 21,446 of MU912150.1, read as the reverse complement.
TTAAGAAGAAAGTGCATGTACGACCTAGAGCTCTAAAATCCTCTGACGAAGATTGTGTAAGAGAAAAAAGAAAGAATAGAAGAAAGGTGAGAGAAGGAGGTTCTAGGTTGGAGACAGAAGCTTTCAAATGTAAAACGTTTACTGCAAAGCTATTGACAACGGTAGGAAGATAATTATAAGGTCACCGCTTCAAATCACATTGAAGGCCTCTTTCGCAAAAGTGAGAAACCCTTAGGTGTATAGTAATGTGATATTCGCTGTTCAAATGGCCTAGCTGTCTGACTGCTTTCAACCGAGAAATGATGGCAGTTGATGGACTAATGGAACTTGGGCAGCGAGATTTATGAAGCATGTTAGATGTGGGAACTACTCGACGTTAGTGATTCACATCAAATCATCCTTAACGAAGGGAGGATAATGGAAACCATGCAATCACAGAATCTGACGGTGCAATAGACGAGGGGAGCGATGGGAGTGAGATGTTTGAAAAGTTTTACAATATTCCTGTACTGGGACGCGAACTGGGAATATCCTCCAATAGTTTAGTTTTTTGGCATGATCTATCTCTATGTGCTAGGTCTCAAACAAGATGAGAATACAGTGCCACACTCTTTCTATTATTAGGATGTTCCAAAAGTTTGTGCCTTTTTTTCGAGTCAAGTATATTTTCACGAGAAGCATTTTCGATCAACAATATAAACTATTTTCATCGGCAACTTGTTGCCAACTACCAATCAGAGTGGTTGCCTTGCTTCCGCTGAGGGATTAATTTAGATGGCAGCCGGAAGGAGCTATTTCAGGGTTTACGGAGAGGGTGGCGGCATTCCCAAGCTAAGCTTCAAGATCTCGAGCAGTTTCATTCTCGAAAAGTAGACCTACATTGCTTGTTATGAGGCCGAATGGTGAGGCCTTTCATCCTCCCTTTGCAGTTGACTACAGAATTCATTGCTTCCCTCAGGTAAGAGGAAGAAGTTAACTGTTCAACCCCACCAAATACACAGTATCACCGCCCTACTGGATTTTTAGGATTGCACAACCAGTCCCGCTCTTTCTGAAAGACCTAGCCACTGGCGCTACTAGGAATGGCTCTTCTAGGAGCACCCACTCCATATCCATTTGCAAGGTTGTTCAACCAGTCCGTATGGGAGAAAAGTTGTAGATAGTACCAACATTCGCCCACCCTTGTGCGCTCACCCTTAGAACAACTTATAAAAAAATTCGAGCTTCGATACCGTGCTTCGATCTTCGATTCGATACCGAGCTTCGATCCATTTGGAGTGAGTACCCGTGTTATTTGTGCTCTTGAAACAGTCATGGGTCATGGGTAAGGACTAGATAGCGAGTAGATTTGTACGAATTGGTTATAATTAAGGGACGCAGTAGGTCCAAGTACAAGACAGATGACCTCCGTGGACGTGGTAGAGTCACTTAAAGGCACGTTCTGCGATAAACTAAGGCTAGATCCTTATGAACGTGCATAATGGTCAAGCAGGCAACAGTAGAGGAGATGCTGCTTCTGAAAGTTGAAAACAGCAAGCAGAACGCTTGGCGCTCATGTTTTAGGCCCATTGGTGCCCGATAGGCCCATGCCGGCCTCCGGTGACCGGGTCGTTGTGATAGGGCCATTGCGCTCTCTCGCCCGTCGTTTTCTGGCCTCTCTCCTCTCTTATCAGTGCATCGCCGCCTTTAGCGATTCACAACTGATCCTGACCACCTTACGCTCATCCGGTGCTCATGATCAATTGGAATAAAGAAGGTCTTATAGCAGGCGCTTTTTCGTGGTTCCTTCTCTTCACTAAGTCAACAATCCTTTTGAACGCTTCTATTTTTGTAACTGTACTACCTATGAAGTGTGGTCGCCGAGAATATCCTTTAAGCGGCGCATCTTCAACGCTATGTAAGTTGGTCGCCGAGAATATCCTTTAAGCGGCGCATCTTCAACGCCGTACTGTGGAAGGTAGCATCAGGATTTAACTCAACGCAAATGCCGCGTGTGGCTCCAACCAGGTTGTGACTTGGTAGAAACTCCTATAGCGAAGCGTGACGGAAACGATGAATTTCATCTGCCGTTTCGGAGAAACAGCGACTGCGAGGGACGATAAAGCAGCTATGGCAGAGTATGTATACTTGAAGGAATCGCTCACGGAAAACCGACTTTTCTTCACCCTCTGTGGGTGTGCTACATGTCGATACTAGATGCCATGCGCAATGCTCCGAGCCTGAAAGTTCAGTTCGTGAAGAGCAACAAATCTCTGGGAATGTTCATCCAGCCCGCCAGCTGGACACCAGGCGGAGCCAAAAGGCCTTCGGAACAGATCTCGTGGCATGCATGGCAAATGACGGCAGTCACGGCACTGTGTAAACTGGCGCCTTGTAGCAGGAAGATCACGTTCGACCTGTCAGATCTGATAAGCAAATTAGTAAGATGCGATGAGCGTGAATGCACTGGTTCGCCAGAGTTTATGATTTATGATTTTTACTGGAGGGCTCAAATTTTCTAGTACTACAGATACGGATGTGCCGCGAGCTGCTGGCAAGGCAGCTGGATGTGTGCCCGTGCGAGGGCATGGTGGGATGGAACCGAGGGAGGGGGGCACCGAGGGGACTCTCCCCTCTGCTTCCTTCCCCTGACGGGCTCAGCCAAATATGAGCATGTGCAGGTGAAGGAAGCAGACGAAAGGGGGTACGGTGAGGAGGGAAGGGGGGGGGATGTGGCGCACGCTTGAGTAGGATAATAGTAGGAGTAGAGGATATGACCGCTAGCAAAACTGCAAGGTAATCCATAATCGAGTAAATTAAGATGTTTTGATTGTGATAATACCCTCACCCTATACAAGACAACCATTTAGTACACCCCAAGCCGTTGCTCAAGCTGCTCGCGTGGCAACTGGACGTGAGCTTCCTCGTGGGTTGCTCCATATGTTACGATTCGATAAAAAGAGCGGATTATGAGTAGCTAGGTAAATGAACCAACTCCGTTCCCATTATGATGTGGGCCTGGTAAAGTCAGCCAAAGATAAGGAGGAGAGCTCGGCGTCAGCCGGGCGCTCCGACTGGTATGTACATAATTTGGGAAGCCTATTGGTCGTGTATTTGTCCGGTAATCCGGTTTCTCCTGGGAAGATAATTGAAAAGCCTGGGTCTATCCAACAGTCTAGCTTGGGGCTTCTCCATTTGCGACCAGGTTGATATAGCTGTAGTCCTCTTGAAGCAAAATGATAAACATTGTTCGTCACAGGTGTTGCTGAAGAAATATTGTGTGTGCATCCCTCTGTTGCATTTCATGTATTACAAGGATGCACACACGACGCTTGGTCGACTCTGCTTCACAAACCGCTTACTAGACGCTGGTTAGCGTTGACAAAGTGAACTAAAAAGTGGTTGTTGTTAGTGAAGACACATCACAGCGAGATGTTAGTTACGACACAACTGTGCTGCTGTCTTAGCTACAATTTCACTAAAGAAGAAATTAAAGAGCACGAGGAAAAGTGCCCTGTGAAGTACGTAGTACCTCTTAGCATTCATTGCAGTAAATTACTGAATATGTGATACTTGGACTTTCACCTTCACCAAAGAGGGTAGTACATTTCGTTCTCACGAATAGTTGGATCAAGTCGATCGAAACTGTCGTGAGTTGGCGTAATCTCACCGGAGTAGCTGCTCTTTCTTTTCGACGGTACGCTTCAGATCTCGTAGCTGCTTCGCGTACGCACTGACCGAGGAAGCAGCTTCTTCATCTAGCACTTTCATGACCCGCACCTCCCTCAATCTGAGTTCACAGGTAGCCCAAACCTCGCTTCGTCATCAAAACTGTAGGCTCCCGCTTTGAAGCATTAGCGTCGTGGAAGGTTGTCCGATAATTGATGGCGCCGTCCTCATTCAGCTCCATCATTCTTTCTGGTATCTACAGCTATCATGCTGGCGTCAGGGTGGTGAGGAAGCGCTTGGAGGGGACGTTGCCGATGGTAAAGTCTTTGTCTGTATCACAGAAGAAGAAGAAGCAGGAGTCAAGCGAGTGGCACTAAAAGAAAGATCACTCCTTAATGTATACTAACTTTACTTTGATACTTTGATGGTCCTTCAACTGGCTTGATCTTCAGCGGGGACCACAGCTCTTCCATAACGCACGATTTCTGGCGACTTGCATCCAATGTGGCGGACCGCGTTCTCTGAAATATTTCAAAAACGAGTCGGACCAACGGGGTCCCAGAGGCCGTTTTGCGTTCCTTGGGAGCCATTCTGTGATGCGGAGACTCCATCTGTCATCATTGCGGCGGAGCAAGTGACCAGCCCAGCGGTGTTTGCACTGGGCCATATACTGCAGCGGATCTTTCAATCTCGACCGCTCCCTTAGGTCTGTACTTCGTAGGCCTTGTTGCCATTGCAGGCGGCGGCCGACCTTCAAAAGACATCTCTCCAGTGCACGATGCGTAGTTTGCATTGCCTTAGCGATTGTCCTGTATTCAGGCCAGGTTTCGGTCGCGTAACACATCACTGGTAGCACCGTGGCGTCGAATATCGAGGCTCTTAGGTTAGAGTCCTTAATTTGCTCCGTTACTTCACGAATCGTTCCAAAAGCTGCCCGTGTTGCACGCCTCCTGCGGCTTATTTCAGAAGAGATGTTGTTCAGCATGTTTGGCTCTCTTTCCAGATACACGTAGGAATCCACTCTTTCGAGAGCAACTCCTGCCAATTTCACGGTTCCCGCATCACACCAGTGGTTCACCATCATCTTCGTTTTGGACATATTCATTTCCAAGACAATTTTCTGACCAATCATGTCGAGCTCGTTTACTATCTCTTCCATTTCGACTGTGTTATCGGATATCAGAACGATATCATCAGCAAAACGGAGGTTGCTTATCCTTTTCCCGTCAATCAAGTATCCTTTGTCATCCCAGTTGAGGTTTGACATCGCATACTGTAGTGCTGCCGTGAATAGCTTCGGGGATATCGTGTCCCCCTGCCGTACCCCTTTCTCAATGGGTACTTTTACCTTGCGCTCGAACAGTTGCAGGGTTGTTGATGTGTTCGATACTCTGTTCGAGCAGGCGAATGTAGGCAGAGGGTTCTCCGGCTCGCCACCAAGGCGTTGAGAACAGCATTAACCTCCACTGGGTCGAAGGCCTTTTGTAGTCCACAAATACGAGGACAAGTGGAAGATTATACTCGCGCTCCTCTCTATGAGCGTGTGTTACTGCCTGTATGTTGTCCATACACGGAAAATTCTTGCGGAAGCCGGCCTGCTCTGGTGGTTGATAGTCGTCTAAGATGCGTTCCATACGGTTGAGCAGTATTTTCGTGAACGACTTATATATCGTCGAGAGCAGACTGATAGGTCGGTGGTTGGCAATCTCCTCTCTCTGGCCTTTTTTTGAACAGATGAACTGTTCTGGATTCTCTCCACTGTTCATCATTTCTAATTGCAGGTAATGACTGAAGTGCTCTGCGAGGAGTGTGTGAAGGGACTTTCCTCCTGCACGAAGAAAATCGGCAGATATGCCATCGGGCCAGGAGCAGTTCCTTTCTTCACGCTTTTTGATCGCATTTGCAACTTCCGCTTCCAGAATAGGAGGGGGATCTTCAGCAGGCGGTACAGAGCATCTAGGGACGTTTGTGGAAGAGCGGAAGAGATTCGTATAGAAATCACTAACGATTTCCTCGGTAGATCTCCTAGATGTTTGTATTCTTCCATCCTTGTCCATAAGAGCTGAAATGACATTTCTTTGATCGTTCAGATCTCGTTTGCAGCGTTTGATGCTCGATCTTGTTTCTGCCGCCTTCAGCAGTCTAGTTCTTCTGTAAGCTCGGAGTGATCCTCTGACGGCAAACCGGCATGCTTTGTTGATGGTGACTTTTTCCAAGTGCGTGGCATTAGGGTCCATTTTCATTGCCCTCCTTTTTACAACAAAGTGGTTGCGACATCATTGAGCCTTGGGCTGGAATCTGATCGTGCGAGTCGTGAAAGCTCTGCGCACTTGGACAGACCTTCGACCAGATGTTTGTAATCTTCTGATGGGTCCTCCAGCAAATGCCAGCTATGAGCTTCAATGCAAGCTCCCAATTGCGTTTGTGTTGTGTTGTAGGAGGGATTCCTCGAAGGTAAGGGCCCATGCCTGTCGCGCTTGAATAATTTCTTCTTGAGACATACTTTGGCACGTATCAAAGGGTGGTCTGAGCCAGTATCGAATGACGGCAGCACTGATACGTCGAATAGGCTCCAGCGTCGATTCGCTAGGATGTGATCGATTTCCTTGCGCGTTTCTCCATTTGGACTTTCCCAGGTCCATCGCCGTCCAGCCGGCTTCTCGAACATAGAGTTTCCGTGATAAAGGCGACATGCAGACAGCAAGTCAAGCAGCCTTTCTCCGTTCTCGTTTCGACTATTCGTTCCATGGGACCCGAGTCGCCAATCGCCGTTGTGGTTCGTGCCTATAAGGGCATTGAAGTCACCAGCCACATACTTGTAGTGAGTTCTCTCATTCTGAATCGTATCTTCCAGAAGCTTGTAAAATTCTTCGCGTTCTTCGTCAGTGGCGGTGGAGGTGGGTGCATATCCATTGATAATGGATATGGCTCCTTGATCTTTGGTGAGCAAGCGTAGAACAGCGATGCGTGGACTGATGATTTTGTGAGAGTCTACTAGATGGACCACTGCCTGGAAATCCAACTCCGCCGACATTCTTGCCATCCACCTTGGCTCCAACAATAAGCAGCTCGTTGTGGTCGGTTTTCCTAATGGTTTCCGTTCTGCCCTTCGTTTCTTGTATAGCGATAACATCGTACTTGATCTGACGACTCCTCAGCAGAAGTGTTCGGAGATCAGCATCCGATGCAATAGTCCGACAATTATACGAGCAGACGAAGAGGCAGAACGGAAACCATTAGGAAAACCGATCACAACGAGCTGCTTATTGTTGGAGCCAAGGTGGATGGCAAGAATGTCGGCGGAATTGGATTTCTCGTAAACCAGGCAGTGGTCCATCTAAAGAAAGCAGTCCTATGTGTCGTTTTGGGTGGGGGAGTTTCCGGGCTTCTTCGAATCTAACAGCCTGGCTTAGGTTACTCCCCTTGTTCCTTGCTAGGGATACAAGAAAGCCGCCCATACACACAATACTGTGCGCACTGCGTAGCCGTTTGTACCGTTGGCCACCATTAGTGGTGTACACCCTATCACCGCTACGACTCTTCAGGTGATGGCCATGTATTCTGAGTTCAAAAAAGTGTGACAGAACTTTCCCGCCAACCTAATACAACATAAAATCAATAACATGATGGAAGGAAATTAGTAAATCAATAAATAAGCAACAAATAAAAATCACTTATGCGGACTGCGCACATCTAGAATCAGGGAGAAGAAGGTACAGTAAGTAGACAAAAGAGTAGACAAAAAGTCGAAATACGTTCTAGATTATAATAAATTACATGAAAATAGGCAGAAAAAATAAAAATAGGCAGGCGAGTGACCATTGATTGATGGAGGCAAGAACTGCACGCCAAGATTCTCTTATGACGACGCACCAGGCAACACTCAGAGGCAGCGAGAAGTTTTGAATTTCACGGCGGGAATTCGAACGGAGAACATGAAATTTGGTTTACGGAATTTTCTGTGCAACTGACCAGTTCTTTTTGTTTTTTCTGCTATGCTCGTGTAGAGCAGAGCCCAATGAACTGATTTTCGATGATGAGGGAACCATCTCGAAATAGCTGCGGAAAGATCCGACACTTTTGAAAAAAGGTTACGAACTTTTGAGGCACTCTATATGTTGGAAATTCCTTAGAGCGAAATGCCAGCTGGACATTTGACTATGGCGGACATAGTGTTGGTGTTTGCATAGTATGAAGACCCCTAGTAGCGAGGGAAAACAGATTTCGGACGCTGTAAGACAGGCTTCGGCGAGAAGGTGAGGTTTATGGAACTGAGGCCTTGCCTCACAACAGCAACACTCTGTGCAAGGAGTGTGGACGTTTTCATCTACGCTCGATTCGATCGAGCTCAGAAGATGAAAGTTGTAACGGCGTGGACCTAGAATCTCTCCACCCACTTTGGAGCGACAACCAAAGTATTGGGTTAGCTTACAAATGTTTAGGCAGCATAAAGATCTAGCATCAGAAGTACTCCAGGGATCGCGTAGCATTGACAAGGCAGCCTAAGCGAGATGCAGCAAGTGCTACCCGGATAGGTGTCTCACTGATGTAGGTTCAAATAACTAATGGATAGATATGTAGCAGTTTTACTGACTGCTCGAAGCTCACCCTCATGAAATGTGTATAAAATCTGTCCCCGTATGCCTCAATAAAACGGAAATGTTGTCAGCATGCTGTAGGGTTGAATAGCGTCAACATTTTGAGTATCCTATTTCGGACATTAGAAAGTGGGACAGTACAGTAGCTGAATAACCTCCGTACGACTAGCTTCAAGATGAATGTTTTCATGTGCTGGCCGCACTTCAGAAAATCGCGGGAATGTTGCTGGAGGTTGTAACGTCTTATACCTGCGCTGGCCGGTCAATAGCCGACGAGCTGGCCATAGCATAGACACGCCACACAGCCGGACAAACGTATGACCGCAGCCACACGCGCTTACGCGTACACCCTATCACGGGGCGCTAATTGAAGACAGCTCCCGCGATGAAAGTATCAAAGATAATTGCTGATCAATCATGAAACAGTAGCTGATATGTAATTCCTCAATGATGGAAAAAAGCAACAAGAACCCTCAAGAACACCACAAACAAAATTGCTCAATTACAGTTACACCGCCCGGCGGTCCGTAGACAATCCCTGGCTCATAAGTCGCTTTATCGCATTTCCCACTAGTGGACAATTCAAAGAAAAGAATACGAAAAACAACAAAGACACGCACGAAAAACACAAAAAAAAGAAAAATTCAAAAACTTGGCGTCCGAAATTGGGGTTACGTGCAGTGTGCAGCTTTTAGTGCATGTCGAGCTTTTGCACCACAAAAACTGCACCATTCGTGATTTTTACGCGTTTTACCTTGTGAGATGGGTTGCAGTTGAGTGTGCTCCAGTTAATAAAATGTAATAAACGAGAGCAGAATTTGAGCACGAGCGCGGTCAGCAAAGAATACATGCAGTTCCGATTAATACCCGTCGTCCCAACAAAGAACAAGTGAGCGGCTCTCCGAGGAGCGAGCTACAACCGCTCAAAGTTCTGGTTCTAACGCCCGCTTAATTGGACCGCCCCACTTGCTAGCCGCCCTCTGACGAAGAGCCGTTCAGTTGTTCTTTGTTGGGACGGCGGGCATTAATCGGGACTGCATGTACTTTTTGCTGACTGCGCTTGTGCCCATGAATAATTTAGCTCTACTTCATCATATTTTATTCATTGGGAGCACATACAGTCAACTGCAACCCGTCTCGTAGGTGAAACGAGTAAAAATAACGAATGATGCAATTTTCGTGGTGCGAAAGCTCGACATGCACTAAAAGCCGCACACCGCACGTAAACCCAAATTCGCACGCCAGGTTTTTGAATTTTTCCTTTTTTCAAGTGTTTTTCGTTTGTGTCTTTGTTGTTTTTCATATTGTTTTCTTTGAAATGGATGTTGTCTGGGAAATGCATAAAGCGATTTGTGAGCCAGGGGTTGCCCACGAACTGTTCTTGAGGGCTTTTGTTGCTTTTTTTCCCCTTCTCTGAGGAATTACTTGTCAGCTACTGTTTCATAATTGATCAGCAATTATCCTTGACACTTTTATCGCGGAGCTATCTTTAACTACAGCTTGACTTGACGTCTTAACACGTTGCTCGACCAGATGCCCCCGCCTCACTGACAATTATTTCAGAAGTTCACCAGGAGAGGGTCAAAAGAGGTATCCTACAGCAACTCATCTCGAGAAAAAGCGAATACAAGAGAGTCCAGTAAGGAAAAAGTATCCAAGAAAGTGAGTAGATCAGCACTTGCGTAGCTCACATGAATTTCTTCAGAATGTTATCAGTTCAATTGAAAGTCTTTATCGCTGTAGCATCGCTTCAGAGGGAGGCCTGTGGACATGCCTAATACACTGCACTAAATTGTCGCTTTATGCTTAACCAATTTATTTCATAGTTTGCACTGGTACAATATATGTATCAGAGGTTGTGAAAGTAGAGATGGATGTCACGCTCAAAAAAGTTGTGGCAGCGAGGATGCTACTCGAAAAACATGAGATGGTATCGAATCGGATACTTGAATTTTGTACGGTCGCGCGCATTCAGCATCTGCACTGGAACGAGCCGTTTCGCGGTATCTGCTTAATAATACGCAACAAAAAAACGATGTCTTCTGGAAAGGCGCAGAACGGTTCAGACGATTCAAAAATTCAATCCCATCATCACACCAAATGTAAGCGGATGCCTTATAGAGATCTTCGATCGGGAGTTTAATGAGTAAGGTTTTTGACAGAAGTCCATAGCAAAGATTGGAGAATTGATAGATGTCATGAAATGCTCCCGCACCTTATTTATTTCACTTGATGGGAAGGCGTTCCATGCGGTGCACATTTACAAGATCCAAATTCTTATCTCCCGAATGGATCAATTTCAACCGTTCCTGAGAGGCATCGTTCTTCGGTGATACACATCACACTTTTAGTTACTTCTGGAAATCGAGAGCCCGTAGCAATCCCGTAACCGTGGTGTCAAGGAGTCTCATTTGTGTCGACCCCTCTCTAAATTTCAATAATAAAAATTGACAAAATCAGGGAAGAACGGATAACAGAGCACAACTGCTTGCAAAGCAGAAAGTTGTCTATCAGATAGCATAGAATACAAAATTGGAAAAAACGCTATAACTTGTCGAACAACCCAATATTTGAGTGGAAAACTTCACTGGATGCCACGCATTCTCCGCTGCGAAAGCATTTGAGGGGTGACGCTGATTTCTGCGAGAACATGCATTGCTCATTCGTCTTGTGTGCTTCTTAGTATGTTCCTCTCGAAGCGACATCGACGCGGCGCTGTGTAGCATCCTTCTACGACATTTTCCACATACGCTCCTTGACAATAAGCGGTACGAATTCTTGTCAGAGAAGAGGCTCAAAAATATCGGAAACCTAAATGTTGTCTCCTCACTATGCCTCGGCGGCAGCTTGGGTTTTCAGGTTGGATCCTCCTACTGTAAAACGATAAAAGTATGAATGTGCTTAGAAATGAACCAACAGACATCCATCCGCTTACTGCTTTACAATATTAATGACTTTGAGAGAATTGCGCAGCCATTTTATGATTTGTAAATGGTATTACAGACAAACTCCGTAGAACTGGAACAGCAGAATCTACAGAATGCGAAGGTATGTGATCATTCAAATTTCGTACGCATTTTTGGAGCTCTTGCATATTCACTTAACTGTTCCTGTTTTCAAAGACTGTTCTCGCGATAAAGTGCCATGGATATTCGCTGTTCAATTATGAAACAGTAGCGCTGATAAGCAGCTCCCTAAAGTGGGGAAAAAGCAACAAGAGTCCTCAAGAACACCACAAAATTGACACGTGACAGTCACACCACCCCGCAGGCGGCCTCTTTGCAACCCCTGGCTCAGAAATCGCTTTCTCGCATCCCTAACTAGTAGATCAAATGCAAAGAGAAGAATGCAAAAAAAAACGAAGACATCGACGGAAAACTCCTAACAGAAAGAAACCTTCGAAAGCTTGATGTGCAAATTTATGGTTACGGTAGCGTGCATCTTTCTATGCACCCCGAGCTCTTGCACCATGAAAATTGCATCACTTGTGATTTTTACGCGTTTTACCTCGCGAGATGGGTTGCAGTTGACTGTCACCTATATCACCTGTATCCGACTTGTCTTCATGTGTTCCGCCATTCACGCAAGTCGAATCTGAGCTATCGCAAGTCTTCTCCACTTTTGGCCGAATATTTTCACAATCGGATCTGCCCATTTCATTTTAGGTCTTCTCAACGGTCGTTTGTGATCCAGAGGGATTTAGCTAGGGAAGTCTATCTGTTATCTCTTAAGCGCGCCACATGACCGGCCCATTCTCGTTTACGTTTATACATTTTCTGGACAACACCAATAAAGCCACTTTGCCTTCGAAGTTCAGCATTCGAGATATGGTCGCGCAGTGTATCTTACGAATTCTGTGCTCCATTTACCTCTGCGCTACAGCAAATTTCTCCTCGTCTGTGTTAGTGGTCGACCAGCACCCTGCGCCGTACAGCAGCCGGGTAAAACGGTAAAGTGAAACAGAGACGCTGTTGACTGTAGGTGTTCCTAATCTATGAATTGTAATAAAGGAGAGGAGAATCACTTGGGCACGAGCGCTGTCACCAAAAAGGAAATACTATTCCGATCAATGACCGCTGCCCCCACAAAGAACAACTGAGCGGCCCTACATTAGAGGGCATCCAGGAAGTGGGCGGTCCAAATGAGCGGGCGTTAGATATAGAACTTTCAGCGACTGTACCACGCTCCTCGCTCGTTGTGGTCCGCGAAAGTGAAACAGTCTCTTAGCTTGCTGGTTGTATTACTTGTACAACGAAGGACGATCATGAAACTTCAGCGCGGGGGCTGTCTTTAAAAACACGATGATAAAAGAATGGAAAATAAGACAGGAAGCCACAATTATAGTATTAGTCCAGTTTCAATGACTGTGAAATATGTACAACTGTCAAATAAAAGAACCTTTAAGTATGCATGTCAGGTCGTCTGAAGAGCTTCCTTTTTTTTGAACCATTTATGGTTGAGAGTGAAACGGATGAGGTGGCAGACCATAGCGGTTTGCATGAGGCGTTAAAGTATGAAGGATAAATTCTTGACCGTTGATCAATCTTTTGTAGGATGCGGTACGCATTCTACTTCCATTCAGAATCGTAGTGGCTTATTGGATGCGGTGTAGCATATACAATGGCTTGCGGTGATGACCAGCCAATGTACAAGTCAGTGTCTCATCCTCCCGGACGAATCTGGTTCCAATTTACCGTTCCCGGAGGATAGAAGGCTTGGTTGGCTTGGGTGGGAGTCGACCCGAGACTTAAACCCGGGTCCGCGCCAGCGGTAAGCGCGCCACTAGTCACTATACCACTGTCTTGCATGAGGCGTTACGTGTCAACAAAGTTCTTCCAAGGCAGTGAGAGATAGCTCGCACCCGAATTACAATGTCTGCTTCTGGCCCTGGCTAGTCACAAGGAGTCGCTGGTCCCGCTGTTTTTTTTGGGCTTCGCCACTTATTTCGACCCTGTGCATCTCTGCCGCGGCATTCACTTCACTGAGGTCCTTCTTGAAGACGTAGATCCATTTTTCTTCCAGGCTCCTCGTGGTCGCTTGCCGCTTGAATTCGAAATCCAGCTCTTTCCTCATCTGTTGGTCTTCAGGACTTTTCAGTGCGTTCCCATACCATCGCAGTTGCTGCTCTCGTGCCTTCGGCTGGATCGGAATCCTTATTGTTTCTGCCTCTACCTAGTCATGTTCAGCCAAAGGCCACCCAAGCATACGCATCTCAGCTGAGGGGAACTGCTTCTCATGGTAGTTACTATGGGTGCACTCGCTGCCATACAGGATCGCAGGCCTTGCCACTGCCACGCCCAGTACATCTTACCCTTGAGCGTTCTCGACACCGCCATTGTTGTCTGCTTCCTCCATTTCATCCCGGCTCTATTTATTCATGCTTTACCTGCCTGTCCATGCTACCATCAGCTCCTAGATCGCCTCTCAAGTACTGGGAATCCTCGAGCCTTTCGACGCCTTCGCTCGTGGCGGCCTACCGTTGGTTTAATGCACTCAACTCATTGTCAGCCGTTTCTCAGCTAGCATATAATGCCACTTTTGCGTCTGGAGTTCTTCCTTAGTATCCGCTGTCAGAGCAATGCTGTCAACGGAGAGAATGGTTTTCAGCGGCTCCTTCATGAGTTCCTTTGCCATCTAGAATCAGGAAGAAGAAAAACGAGTTCAAGCCAGATGAAAAACTAGTTCAAGCCAGATCTTTGGGATACCCCAACCGTAGTGTCTACTAGCTTGGCTTTATATGTGGAGCGCGAACATCAACCTCAGTCCACTCGTACATGTCCTTTCACAATGGAGAACAGGTTATTCGGAACCGTTCGTTCTCTGAGCGTTCTCCAGAGCACAGACCGAGTGGGCGGTCAAATGCCTTCTCGAGGTCCAGAAAGGGAGTAGCAGGCTCGCCGCTTCCCTCGATGACCCTTTATCACCTGCTCGGCGATGAAGATACCATCAGTGGTGAACCTTTCGGGCATGGGATCAAACTGCTTCTGAAAGATAGGGACAAGTCCTCTTAGCTTTCTACTGATTAACCGCTCATCACCTTCATGGTATGAGAAGCCATTCCAATACCGCGATAATGAGAGCGCTCCATCGCGTCTCCTTGCTGCTTGAATATGAGGACGATTACACGGCTTCTCCTCGCATTTGGCATCCTTCGGCTGTTGCATTGTGTGAAAAGTGGGTGATCCACTTTAGCCCAAGCTCTGCAAGGGCTTTCTTTTCCTTGCCTCTATCGATACCCCAAGTGGACCCACTGATTTCCCGTTTCACCTTATCTAACTCTCCGCATCTAATCTTCTGTGCAGAGGATAAGGACCTGCCGTCGCCTCTAGCTCTGGGTTGTCATCGAGGGGAATTCTTCGGAGGCCATTGAACCACCGCCGCAGTTCTGTAGTTCTTCACAGTTTTTACTACCTGATGCCTTGGATAGTTCGACACCGAGCCTCGAACTCGCAGAAGATCGAATCTCCTCTCACGGCCCTCCAACTCCTCGTACAGGGCTCCAGTTTAGTTGCTCATAACCTTTGCATTGGATACGTTAGTGAGTCGCAGTATGCAGCGATGTCTCCTTGATTTCTTGTCTTTTGCCAACGATTGTAGGCTTTTTCCTTTGCCTAACAATCCGCAACAGTTCCTCGCTCTGGAACCACGCTGCCCTAGTTTCTCGCGTCTTTGAGGGCGCTCATTTGCGCTATTCCAACCCTCAGAGCCAATCAGCATGAAACTTCTTGCCAAACAGTGTGGAACATGCTAATTAATCACTTCATCTTCTGATTCGATGTAAGTACAAAAAAATGCCTCACCCATGGGTCAACCCGTATTCAAACGTCCCTTGAATACATGCTTCTTCAACGTCTGATTGAGATACAATTCAGGAGCAAGTATGCAACATCATTAAAGGAAAGGATTATGAGTCAAGCGGAGAGAAAGTTAATGCACTTGACAAGAAGGAGGTACAGTTATGTAGTTTACATTTTGTAACATCACAATCAGCTGGGGCAGTGTGAACAGATGTGCCCGTCTCCGGCTGCCTTGCTCTACCAATGGTCATCGGTACTGATCGACTTAGAAGGAGAGCATCCAACGGTGGAGAAGCCGCAGGCTTGGCCATTCCTTCCCTCTTCAGTCCGAGTTTGGCGCAGATCAGCGGGCCGCAACTCTCTCATACGGCACTACCTTAGCGTCTGTAGAAATTGATCGCCATGCCTAATGAGTACAGACCTTTCGTGTTGTACTGGTACTATCGCTGTAGAAGGTGATGAGGTGGGAGTCACGTGCACAAAATTTTCTGTTTGGAATGACGAGATTGTTCGTGTCTGTAATCCAACAGGCTTATCGTCGTTCTATGATCCATCACGACAAGCGTACTAATCTTTTGCCAAGCCAACGTGTCCATTAGTCGCGGGCGACAATCGTAATGTCTTCTGGTGATACTACAACCGTCCTCTTATTTAACAGAGCCTAGAAATGGACCTTAGATTGCTCGGAATATCCAGTTTGCATGCAGTATGCAGAAAGGATGTGGTATAGTTGCTGTGCTACAGCTACATCTATCTTCATCGATCGGTTAGCAATACGAACTACACTAGTAATTCGGTCACAGAACTGAGACAACTGAGACACGATTGGCCACACCACTTGCAGTTTTCGATTCACCACAAAGCCGCGGCTAATTTCTCTCAACTGAGAAACCAGACATTCCCTCATTCTGCACTGCACAGAGAAGGATGCTTCTGCGCTAGTGCTTGTGCCAGCTCGTATGAGCGTCCCGTCAACGATACAACATTCAGCGTTGCAACGCGAGCCTTTCAAACGTTGCCAAACTTTCCGACTTGCCTGATTACCATCCAATACCATCCGTGCAGCGGAGATCCTCACGCAATTTTCACAATCGCGGTGTCTTGCGAGTACTCGTCGGCTTTTGTGGACAGTATTTAGGAATTTGGCACTGTTTTGTTATGGCACTATTTCGGAATTCATTTGTCATCTCTGAACATTGAAATGTGACATGGGGTATTTGTAGCTCGGCATATCACGAAGAATTGTCACCTACATTTAGACGTGCGCGTCTAGCTCGGCTCGCAAGATACGAGCAGTTCTAGTGGCACCATGTGAAGGACGGGAAACACCACCGACCCGACACTCCATTTTAATGAATAGAAAGTTGTCAAAAAATAAAAAAAGACCAGAGAGCTGAGCACAGTGCCCTACAGATCAGGAGATTAGCTATCAGTCCGAATGTTCCCGGGAACTTCTTGCTTTTAACTAAGAGTTTCTGTAAAAGAAACGCCATTACATGTAGAGCAACTTCATAGAAGTTCCTGAAATTAGTTCCTAATATGAACTGGGCATTACATTAAGAGGTGAATAACTTCTTAGCTAGCAGTATAAGACGCAGTGGCTAGGCGTTGATCTCTTTTTAGCACATTTTCAATCTATGAAAGGGAGCCGTTGTTTATGGACCAGCCCGATGTGTACAAGGCTGCGCTCATACTTTGCGGCAGCAGCGTCCACCAGCGACCAACAGCGTCTAGAGGGCTGGGGAATTATAGGTATAGATCCAGCGTTTGCCAGCGTCTACCAGCAATCAGCAGCGTCTAAGAGTGGAGAGTATAGGGAGATAGAAGGATAGCAGACCGCTGGTTACTGGCGGACACTAGAAGACGCTGGCAGACGCTGGATCGATAACTCTACTTCACTCGCCTTCGAGACGCTGCTATTAGCTGGTAGACGCTGGCAGACGCTAGACCGACACCTATGCTTTCCTAGACGCTGACGCTACCGGACGCTGAGAATGCTAGTGGACGCTATTGGTCGCTGGTGGGCGCTGCCGCAAATTATGAACGCAGCGAGCAGGCGCGATCGTAGCTATGTAAAGTACCTAGAGAGGCCTTCTTTTCATTCACTTCGGGCCGTGCACGGTTAAACATTTCACAGAGACTGTCAAATGAACGTATCATGAAAACGACTCCGGTTAGAAGCAATGAAGACAAACAAAAAATTCTTCTACGACGACGAGCTGGAAACGATGACGAAAGACTAAAGTCACTGGAGGTAAGCGCCTAACAACTTGTCTATCAAATTAAATGCATGAATTCCTGAGAATCATGCTAGGAATGTACTGGTTATTGGATACGGCTAAACCCTGCGACAATATTCCTTGCTCTCTTCAATATTTGCATACTACGGAAGAGAACAGAACTTTAAACCTGATTGTGAGATTAATATCAAATGTCACATCAATCAAAGGCAAAGGGAAGGTAGGGTTGCAAGCGATCGGCTTTGGATCGTTAACAGGAAAAATTCTCCCGAGAGCATCACCGTGATTATTCCCTCGAGGTTATGTGTTTTTCATCGTGGGAAGGGGCAGGGTTACCTCTTATCCCGAAAATGGGGAAGGCGTATCTCTGTACTTACTTTTCCGTGCATGGGTTACAGTTAAGAAGTTTTTCGTAGAATAGTTTCTTTGAGACAACTGTAACGCTGTCTTGTGCGTGACGGAAGCATAATTACAATTGTCCCAATATGAAACAATTTCACCAGAAGCGCAGCTGCAGTAAGACAAACTGTACGCTCACCTCCGATGACGATTTCTGCCGAGGCGAAAAGGTGCACAGTTGCGCTACGTGCGACTTTTCTGCTGAGCAATGTACGGGAACGAGAAAGTAGGGGTAGTATTAGGTTGTCCGGAAAGTTCTCAGCGTTTTGTGCACCTATTTTTTGTACATTCACTGCTGATTAAAAACTCAATCTGCCTTGCTTCTCAGTAGCACATCCGGTAGAGAATTTCTTGCCCTATCTGAAGGTATTAATTGTCGTTTCAGCATCGCTTGATAAACCATTTTTTTCAAGATTTTTCAGCATGTGAAAAGAGCACTTCGGACGATTTTTTTCTTCGACTATAAATTGTGGCAATCCGCAATCGAAACAGCTCAAAAATTAAACAAGGTGTGGGGGCCCAATAGTAGATAGAGAAAGCACTGTGCGCGGCAATGGCTCAACAAATTTCGTTCTGGAGATTTCAGCCTTGAAGATGAACCTCATAGGGGTCGACCTAAAGCCATACTGACCCGGGATTTGAAGGCGTTTGTGGTGGCTGACCCATCCCAAACAGTTCGGAGAGATTGCAGAAAAGTAACGGCGTTGGCAAATTCCATGTTGCGGATGGCATGAAACGCATTGGAAGGTAAAAAACTCGACAAATTGGGTGCCCCACAATGCGAGTGACCTGCAGGAATCGGCACGTCTCGAACGTTCCTTCTGCATTGCTTTTGCGCAATAGAAACGACTTGTTTTTGAGCTGAATTTTCATCTGTGGTGAAAAATGGTCATGTATGATAACAGGAGACGTTCCGGACAGTGGTTGGATTCCGACCAAACCACCGAGGTAATTTTCAAAGCCGAACCCTCACGAAAAAAGATTCTGTCACCGGCTTGGTGGTCATCGGCTGGTGTGATCCACCTTTATTAACTTCTTATCCAGGCCCAAACCATCACAGCAGAACCCTACTGTGAAGAAATCGACGAATTGTACCGAAAATTTTGTCAGATGCAGCCAACACTTATCAAAAGAAAGGGTCCGATTCCTTTGCATGACAACGCCCGCCCACATGTTTCACAAATCACTATCCATAAATTGAACGAATTGAGGGTTGAAGTTCTACCTCAACCGCCATATTCTTCAGACCTCTCGCCAACCGACTATCACCTTTTCTAACATTTTCAGAACTCCCTTGCTGGAAAATACTTCATCAATCAGGACCAGGCAAAAAAGCCTTAGTGGATTTCGTGAATTTTCGACCACCCAGTTTTTTACTTTGATGGGATTCCTCGACTGCTGTCACATTGGCAAAAGTGTGCTGATTCGAATGGTGCCTATTTCGATTAAATCCGATGAGTATTAAAAAGTTACGATCGTTCATAGTAAAACACCCAAAACGCTGAGAACTTTCCGGACAACCTAATAGTACCCGAATGTCGCCTGCACACTCTACCTGCTCTATTCTCAAGGGGGCAGCGCTTCCGCCGATTTCATGGTCTTGGAGCCGAACATATACTCAACGGTAGAGAGCGAAGGGAGAGGGCGCAGACAAGTAGTGCATTAGGCTATGGCTAAGGTAAGCAGCTGGCTGGTCGTGCAGCATCCAGGCATCATTACCCTTCAGCACCGTTCTAGTGCAAATTCGATTGGAGGCATCTGCGCGTACCCATAGGGTCCATAAAATACGGAATATGGTGCACTCTCGTATAAATACATCTTCTGCTGTAAAAATTAAAGTTAAGCGTGTGGAACAAAATCAAAGAGAATCCAAGACTTCAAATCAACCAACAGGCAAGTCCTGCAGTTTTCAAAATGAAAGAACGTCTGTAGCCTCTCAGGACACGAAATCAGGCACGGTCAAGCCTTAAACTCATAAGGTGAGACAATGGTCGATTGCCCCTTCATAACATTTTACTTCTATAAATTACTCCTTTCAGACATCGCTTAAACCACCTGCAACTTCAGTTCTGGATATTCACTTTCAAAAAATACTTTTCACATCACTTCTACACCTATATTAATCAATACGTCGCTCAAACTGTTAGTTACAAAGCCATGACCACGCACCAAATAAATGAAGATGGACAGAAACCTTTTCCGGAGCTCTTTGAGCGATTACACCCGTCAAAAATAACGTACTGCACCAAACAATCTGAATGAAAATTTCTAGCTACTCTGACATCCTGGTTTTCAGCAGGTTTGCTTTGAGCACTGAATGCATATGGCACGATAATTTGGTATCGGTCCAAAATAGTAGCAGCGTGCAATATAATGGAAATAACGAGAAAACGGAGTGAAACGGCCAAAAACCTGCGAATAAAAAACTTCGTTATGGTGACTCAAAAGGCAGCCTCGGACGAGTTTGCCGGAGGCGCTGCTCACAGTAAGCTCGAGAAGCGCTACGGTAGGTATGGATGCATGCAGGTCTCATATATCCATGCATATCGTATTCGCTTCATATCACTCTCCACGCTTCATATTTTACTTCGCAAATGAAGCAATACGAGCATCATACGGTCGTCCATTTGTAAGCGGGCGGACGCGGGGCGCTTTCTGCTTTGATTTTTTCATGTCGTGGAAGCCAACAATGGGCACACAGTTAGCATACCAGACATAGAAACTGTGCTCCTGAAAATGCTGAAATGCTGACAACATGGCACACAATATCGGACGTGGTAGTGCAGCTGCTATGGCTGTATGCCAAGGCTTTTCATTGCCCCCCCCCCTCCCCCTTGAGGAACACCGAATTTTGAGGTTGTGGTACTGATCAAATGTTGGGAGATCATGATACATGTGCCAAAAGGGACCGGACGGCCCAAGCGGGCGCACCATTGGCAGAGTTCAGTGTTCAGCCGTTGACACCACAAGCCAGCGCCACTTTCCCAGCTAACTTTGATTTTTCAGGTCGTGGAGGTCATTTTCGTCACGATTTGTTGCACGCAGCCTGTTCGCGCGGTACTGGGGCGTGTCAATGTTGTAGCAGACAAGCGATAACAACTGTGAAAAACAGTCTGGCGCCGCATCAAACTTAGCTACTCCTACACGCTCCAGTCTCCGTGGCGAACCGGACTAGTTCGTTGCCGCCACGCGCTCCTGAGAATGCCACGGAAAGGCGGGAAAGGTTCTACGAGTTCACCATCAATTTGGATGTAGGAAGAACTTTTGTTCTTACAATTATTAGGTTGGCTAATAAGTAATGGCCGTTTTTTTCAATTGAAAAATTTGTTCGGAAAGTGAAATGTTTTGCAAGCAAGTTACATATCATCTGATAGGAAACTTCTCGTAGTATAAGAATATCAGAAAAGTTTTGGTTGAGGGTATAGTTTTTGTGAATTTTTTAGTCGTTGAAGTTGGAAGTGAAGTCGGCGACATTAGCATCTTCGATAAACGTGTCTATTATTAGTGTACTCCGAAGTGCCTCAAAATCGTTTAAGCTGCCTTTCCAATTACATTTGAAAAGGTGTGATAGCGGTGTCACGAGAAGGGAATCTCATAGGATGCTTTGGAACGAATTTCAGAAATTTTCAATATGTGTGACAACCTCACACGCTTGCCAATAGTGAAGCTGGTTCTGCACGCTCTGTTCGCCTGTTTTCTTCTAATAATTGAATTTAATTGAATTTGAATTTTTTGATATTCTATATACTACGAGAAGTTTGTTG
>MU912148.1:55538-66551 GCA_036418165.1 Cooperia oncophora | reverse complement strand
GCCCCGCCCACTGTGGGCGGGGTTTCCATAGCTCAAGTGTGCTTTTTATTTCTTGTCCCATGCCCTACCCATCCCCACCTTGACCCGACCTCTCCAGTCGTTCTTCAGGTCGAACCGAATTTCCGGACAGACAAACAAACAAACAAACAAACAAACTCACAAATAAAAAACAAACAAACTTTCGAACAAACAAACAAACAAACAGACGAAGCAATATTACATATAGGGTGATAGGATGATGTCCGTCAGAGCCAAGCAATTAGATGCTGGAAAGAAGGAATTCATTGATACCAGGCCTTCTCGGGAGGGGGGAGCTACTGACACCGCCAGCTGGACCCTTGCGTCACGCATCTGAAACGGAGATTAGCTCGACCGCATACCCAGATCAAGTCAAAACTTTCAGCAACGGTTTTCATCGCTTTGACGTTCAAGTTGCGGTTCTCGTTGTTTCTACTACCCACAAACTTTTTTATGTGTCTGGCGTTTTGCTGGATTTCGAATTTCGTGCAAGGAACATCCATTATGTTGTCCGAAAATTGTCCCAATCTATGAACACCAATTTTGCACCTTTTTCACACATTCCGCTGTCTGTCGAGACTGCTTCTTCAGTCAAATAAGCCCATAAGCCTGCGATCTAGGATGGGCTCCTTTAACCTGCCCTAGGTGGAAAGTGGTGCAACGAGGTGGAGATGTGTAGTGGCCAAGTGGTACGCTTACTAGCCGGGGGGGGGGGGCGCAGGGGCCAAATCCGGGATCGGCTCCAGCTCACTCGAACCAAGCCGTCTTACTCGTGGAAGACGGGTAAATAAACGGAAGACGGGTAAATTTGGTATTTCGTCTGGGAGTGACTGAAACATTGACTTGTACATCGCCATGGCTTCCGGCACTTCCCGCATTGTATAGACCTTGTCGCGTTCAATAGCCATTACTTTTGAAAGAAATGCGTAACGCATCTCAAGAAGAGATGTCAACGCGCCAGACTTCATCCTTTTTTATTTCTTTTTTACTAAGTCTTTTTTTCAGCGGAATGGGTAAAAAAACTTCCGCAGTGTCCTAATTAAATTACCTCCCGTAAATTGGCTGAGAAAGAAGGGCCAGTCCTTTTTTGGAAGAAGTATAAAGCTTCGTTCACGAAGTCCTATCATTTTTCTGATCAGTTTGTTGCTCTGTAATCCATTTGTGAGCAGTGCACGCCATCATTGTGATCATCACAACGAGGGGGGGGGGTCGTATTTGTCGCGATGCGACGGGGGGGGCGTCGTGTAAACGCATGGCCCATGATTGTATTGGAGAAAGCGGTTGATAACGGTACAGGTGAAAAATCCTCTCTTCTGTTTGAAATAATGTATCCTCCAAGTTACACTCTTACCGGTGGTAAAGGAATACGCTGATGATGTATGATAGTGAAGTTGTGACAGAGCTTTTGAAAATGCAGGTGTGATAGTTTCATCCGATCTCATGAGCTCTGTTAGATAAACTTCACGGTTATCGGCGATTTAGATCTTGTCATCTTTAAGATGGGTGGGTCGCCAGATTTAAAGAGTTAACCGCTTCTGCCACTCGGAATCGGTGCAATTTCCAACGGAAGGAAGGTGGAAACAAGCATGGGAGGGGTGTGAGCGGATGTTCTTTGTGTCTCCATCCCTAATTCGAAACGTGATGACATCACGAGCACACAATACGCTACATGGCTATCCAGATGCTTAACTATAGCCGCACGTGCCACTTGTATGCGTTCTTGAACGTATTGCTGAGGCTATCTCAATCTCTGCAACTCGGCTGCCATACGTTTGCCACGGGATCTGCGGCCAGGTCCCACAGCGCATGTGTTGGTTGAATCTCGCATCGTGTGAAGTGCACATCGAATAGCAGGCAAGAGATAAGAAGCATTCTCTTCCTATTTGCACTTTCAAATAGCAAAATGATACTCTTCCGTAGGTGTGGGCCCGCTCGCCACCTACGCTTCTCATACGTGGTAGGAATCTCTCTGCAAGTAACCTGAAGCCTGTGTTCATGACTGTCTTGGTGAAAGCTCGACGGGCAACATCTATCCATATCTATTCAAACCACTTTGGCTAACGCGCACTTGTGCGTGCATCCAATGATTAAGCCTGTGCAACTGAAGAATGACAGTACATTCGGAGCAGCCGTCAACAAACTCCAGCTAAGCTTTTATTTTTACCCTACCTATCTCCAGTTATATCTTCTTATTAATGATCGATTGCCAGTGCTAATGCTTATCACACTTTTGAAAACATCTTCCATTCGTTGGAAACAGCCTAGTGGTCGGAAGAGTTTTGATGAACTTCGTAAAAGTGGTAAAGCATTTTCACGTATCTACCTAGTACCTGTCGGTGACTTTATCATTCCTCATTGGCGAGCATCTTTCAACTTTCACTTCTAACGCTTTCATGGTATCTTATCAGCTCTTATCACTTCGTGTCACCCACCATTGTTCTAATCTCCCTACATCACCTATTGGAACCAACGTCCCGTCGTGGCCAAGATATAATGTTGGAGACTCCCCTTCTACGCCTTTTATTGTATCTTATCAGTTGTTCTCAATTCCTGCCAGCCGCCAATGTTTTCCAACCTACCCCCTATATCACCTATTAGAAAAAATGTCCCGTCGCTGCTGCGGTCCAGGATATGAATTTGGTGACTTACCCCTTCTAACGCCTTTTATGGTATCTCAGTTGTTATCTTTCTCTGCCTCTCACCAATATTGTTCCCACCCCTCCCCCATATCACCTATCGGAAAAATGTCCCGTCGTTGCTGTGGTCCAAGAAATCAAGTTGAGGACTCCGCTTCTACGCTTTTTATAGTATCTTATCAGTTGTTATTGCTTCCTGTCACCCACCAATAGTGTTCCTGTCTCACATCCTATATCACTAGCTTCGAACTCCTTGCGATGAAACAGAAGGAGGCTATGAATTTCGATCAAACACACATACAGACATCATGCATACACCAACAAACTTAGTGAATTATATATAGCAGGACTGGAGGACGGTCTGAGTTCAGTTGGGTTTTGAAGCAGGTTTTGTAGATCTAATCGAATATCCATCTTTTCGTGGTCGGATGTTATATGGTTTTCCGCTAAGGTTAGGCTGACACAGCCGTATGGGATTATACAGCATGGCTATTGTTGCCACCGGCTGTTTGTTTTCAGCTTCAAACCTCGGTAGTTAAATGTTTATTTCTACAACGACAGTGGATGTCCAGTGCGTGACAATAGTATGTGGACACGTCATATTTTGGTTCTGCATATTGCCTTCGAATTCAGCTATATGAGATCATTATTTTTCAATTCCTCATAAGCGAAAACATAGGAATGCACTATCTCCGAGCACTTTGTGAATTATTGAACAATTTTTTATTATTTCATTTTAAGTTCCTCAAAAACAAAGGTATGTGGACACTCAAAGACGAGACTCAAAGACGAAAACGTCATTTAACTTCAAAGTTGGCTTTTCCTTGCTTCTCTGGCACGCTGCCAAGATTTATGATGGTGTTTTCGTTGATCTCCTCCTAGACAAGGACTAGCGTCTCCTTCAGGTCGCGCACGCTGTTGTACTGCCGACTGTTCATGTAGATTCGCCGAAACATGATCCCTCACAGGTTGATTGAATCGCGGTCAGGAGAACCTTACTATGATTCTATTGCGTTGAACGGGCAATTCTATGGTAGAATTTGAAACATGCACCGCGGCGTTGCCTGCTGCAGCACATGTGTCCCACGTCGCCGACCCCACAAAAAAGCAGGAGGCTAGACTCGAGTTTTTCTGGTATTCCTCACTGTTCATATGGCACGACAGGAAGGCAAGCGCCATTTTTCCGCTGCTTCTGATGCCACACCAATCCATCAGTGAGCCACTTCCGAAATACCATTACGAGAAGACTAACGGATTACGACGGTCTCTCCAGTGTTGGCGGAATTCATCTTGACCGTCGAGATTGAAGTTGATTATACTTATCAGTGTTTTGTTATTACCATCGGTTAAGATAACCTAAAAAATGTGCATTAGATGTTTTTCAAACTTACAAATTTCCAAAAGAAATGCACCTTGTTTCATGAGGTCGCTTTTTCCAGTCTGGTCACCTTGTGTTGCGCAGTCAGACAAGGAGCTTTTTTCATGCTTTCCCGTTTGATGTGATCATTTGAACGAATAGAGCACCTCATCGTCATTTTTGAGACTGGTAATTCATTGCTGCGTGGATCTGCTTACAGAAAGAGTGGAATTTGTGCTGTTAGCGCTAATCCTCTAATGTCTTGCGCGGACAGATCGTGGGAGAGCTGTGAAGGTACTTACCACTGCACGTCGCTGAATGTTCGAGTTGTGTTGCGATTTCTCTTTAACAGCACTGACACAAAGTTTGGAAAAACTCGATTTTGGCTCGTAAGCGCTGCTGACTGACCACGGACAGTGCAGCCGTGGCCTAGTGGTAACGGTCTCGCTTCAAAGCCAACTGCACGTGGGTTTGCATCCCGTTGGCGCGAAAATTCTTGCTTCGTCTCCTATGAAACTTTTACTCTAATTTTCAAAATTCTTCCGAGCTTACGGCTCGGCGGATCAAGTAAATCGAGTAGATCAAGTATATGACTTAGCATGGATTTGGTCACTATCTGCCCTCTCTGAACTCATTACCTATACGACAGTTCGAAGTTTTGGCCAGAAACTCGTTCGTTGGGGTATTCTGGCCCCTGAACACAAATATCACATCCATTTGACGAGAATACCCTTATAGCTTCCCACGTTGTTGTGGTCATCAACTGAGCGAGGGAGCCTCATTTTCACGTCAAACGGATGTATATTCGCGCTCAGCGGGTCAAAACACCCTCAGAGACCAGTTTCTGGCCAAAACTTCGAACTATCGATAGGTAATGAGTTCAAAGAGGGCAGTTAGTGACCAAATCCACGCTCGATCGATTAGGTATTATACCTGATCTACTCGATGTACTTGATCCGCCGAGCCGTAAACTTGGAAGAATTTTGAAAATTAGATTAAAAGCTTCTACAGGAGATGAAGCAAAAATTTTAGCGCCAACGAGATGAGTGTTTTTGCAAACTTTGACTTCCCAGACTCGTCTGGGAGGTCTCCGTAGCTCTTTGAATCTGCATATTAGTAATCAGCATTCGAGACTCTGTCGATGTACCTAGGCCTTCACTCAAAGTTCCACGAGAAGTTAAAACCATTCCCCCAAGAGAGCTCGAATCTGAGCTTGTTCTCTTCGGAAAGTGTAACGTAGAAAGTGTACCACGGCGGGACTTGATACAGTTTAATGAGGAGCAGAGGCGACAAAAATGGATTGACGGGTTTGGAGCCAAACTTCCAAGTTTCTCAGGACGGCCACACACTTTCAGTACAAACAAGGAAATTCTAATACAAAAATATGAAAGTGAAGCTTCACTATCGTTCAGATGTCCAGTGGTAAGGTACTCGGCCATGGAAAATGGATTGAGAAAGGGTGCAGGTCAAGAAAATTTTCCTGCTTACTTTTTAAAACTGGATTTTGAGGTGTCCACATACTTTTCTTACGCCGCTCTTGAAATACAGTTAAATAGAAGAAGGTGTAGATTCATGGTGCCTTCCTCTGGCTTCCTAATAAAGCGAGGAAAAAAATAAAGTAGGGGGAAAGATACAGCGAAAACATCAAGACGAGAAAACTGGGACTCCTTCGTAAGCGGTTTAACACCTGTCCGGTGGAAGTTCCCAAGAATATACGAGCCACGCTTGCAGAATGTTTTTTCTGAAGTGAGCTACAACGTTCTGAGAAAAAAACATTCTGAAAAAGTATACAGTTAAGTCTCACCCCTGGCAATGAGGTGCATATAACTGTAGGGTGTTTGAGATAATGAACTCAGGTCTGCCTTCAAAGTACGCTGAACGATTCTATGAACAGTGTTTAGGAGGGTGAGTAATTTCGCAAACAGTAGTATCTAGCTTAGGTGGTGGCACGCATTACGAGGGGAACAAGCACTGCTTCAGACCACAAGAAGTTGACACCTTCAAAAGTTGTTCGTAGATTCTTACAAAAAAGTACAGGCGAACAGGGATGTTGGAATCCTGTTGGCCATAACGGTCGTGTTCCTCAAAAATGCGAAGAAAATGGTAACATTGAGATCGATCCCACGACATCTTGCCTATGACACCTCTTCGCTAGTTGTTGGGCTCTACTATCACGTTACAACATTCTCCATCCTCCCTCATTTATGTACTTCGACGCTTTCATGCGATAACGTGTGAAACAGCAAGGCGGAGGGGGGGGGACCCTACTATAACTATATCCAGAGAATCGTCCCGCAAATGGAATTCAGAAGGAAGATCCTAGCTCAGCGTCCCAAGATGCTTGCACCGGTACGCAAGTCACAGCACATGGTCGGACTGGCGTGGTGACTTTCCCTAGTGACTATTGAAGTTGCGTCTTCATCGCCTGTGACGCAGGTGGAACAAAGCCAACTGCACTTCGTATTGTTGAAGTTTCAGTTGCTACTTCGTTATCCGTTCAACTAGTACAAAGGGGAGAGTCGCATTGACAGCGGCTCTTAGAGTTTCTCAACATAATATTTGACCCTGTCTTGGAGTCCATGGCGCTTCTGAAAAAATGAGTAATTTTGAATTATGTTTTAGATATATCAGCTTCTCTTACAAGGAAAGGATGGTTGGTCGAAGTGGCCATTTAAGAAAGATGCATACACACTGATGCGTCTTCGGACGCTGATTTCAAATCTGCTTTCCATATCTGCTAAACGATTCTCTGATCAGAGATATGCAGGAGGTTGTTGTACGGAGCACAATTCAGCGTGGTGCACAAATGAGACATGAGTCGTCACACGGAGTGCAACGGTGGCCTATTGGGTATTTTCTCAAAAATGCCTCCTGCACATCTGTGTAAAACAGATCTGCGAGGCTAGGAGACCTAATTCTACCAAAAAATTTTATTTCTGATGTGATAGAGCCATTCTGGAACACTCCTAGTGGTAATTCCTGATTGTTGGTTTCGGCGGCATTATTCGTCCGTCGTGTTATGAGGCCAAACTGATTCCAGATGGCATGGAAGCCAAAGGTGGATGTCGTGGTTGTTATCAGGGCCGTCAGTAATCAACAAGGACTAAGATTTAGCGAGGAACTTCCGCTGCTCACAGAAATTAATGAATGCCGGCGAACGTGCAGCATCTTTGTAGTGAGATTGGCTGCCCATTGGCTACGCCACTTGTATCAGAAAAATAGAGTCGTAAAATCCAAATTTGGGAAATGAACACTTGCTCTCTAGGGCTTAATTTGAGCCCCAAGAAGCACGAATATCGCGTAAAAAGGCCGCGTTGCGTGCACACCCTGCCACCTCCAGAAGTGCCATACAAAAACGTTTTTCACGAAATATAACCGCAGTGTTGATTTCCAGGGGCACTGAAGCACCTCTAGTTTAAGATTCCAGCCAATTCGGGCAATTTTGAGCACCTCATATACATGCTGGAAATGGGTGTGACCTGGTCAAAAATTCTGCGTAGCTTTGTCCAGGAAATCGTTTAGCCAGTGATATGCAGGGCAGCATTGTAATCACTGTCCAAGGCGCCCATCGGGCAGTATACGTCTCAATTTCAATGGCCACTTTCGACCAACCATCCTTTCCTTGTTAGAGCAG
Organism: Cooperia oncophora; assembly: GCA_036418165.1. NCBI lineage: Eukaryota > Metazoa > Nematoda > Chromadorea > Rhabditida > Trichostrongylidae > Cooperia > Cooperia oncophora. Next base: position 58,906 of record MU912148.1, on the reverse strand, counting down.
CGCACATGGCGATCCTGTTTGTTAGCTTGGCGGTCCACGAAAATCACTCTGGTGGCAAGTGCTAGGTGTCGTCACAGCGACAGCGCGGCGAACGAAGCGGACGTGGTAGCGCCCTGTCCCTTCAAAAGTCAGAAACCTGGTGGATTTTTGCCAATAAATGCTTACGACTACTAGAACTTCATGGTGGGGGAGGGGTGAGAACACCGGTAGATAGGTAGATAAGAACCCGGGGAAATGCATAGAGCAGAGAGTCTCATCCAGAGGTAGGGGATACTTCTGAGAAAGAAACACGTTCATTTTTCTGGGTTCTAAGGCTGATGTTATGCTTGCGCGTTACTGAGTGGAGAAGAGCATAGGTTTCCCTGTTCTTTGACAGCGCTGGTCGTTTTCCACTCTCAGAAACGCCATCGCTGGCGTGCGAACCCCCTGCGAGCTTTTTTTCCCAATCTCCCTGTCCCCCCTCCACCCTCGAGCTATAGCGGCGAGAAGGTTTAAGGAACGGTTCAATTAGGACATGAAGGGGCATTTCCACATTCAAGACGGGAATGTTTGCCTCAGTATGTTTAATATGTATGTGTGGATCCTGGATTATATTACATCATTGTCTCATTGCTAGCAAACATATATTGACAGCACACAGTTAATTTCCGGATTTCGTATGCTGCCTTTCATCTAATCGGTTCCACAAGTGGCCCAATTACACTTTGCTTTGAATTGCTGGGAATACGTCATCGCTTCGGCGCCTGCGCCTGGAATTTAGCGCAGCGTTTCCACAAAAATGTTTATCAGGGGCACTGTGTGTCGGATCTATAAGCATAATCTAACACTAACAAGTTAGTAGAAGTTGATGTTCGGAGTATTTCTTTACCTCGAATGTCATCAGTGGTCACGTTTCGGCAATGCTCAGTATTAATTTGATCACTTGTAGATCGCCTATTCCTGGAGGATATCAGGTCACAGACGGGAGAAAAGGTCAGTTTCCCTTTTCGATTCATTATAAGTCTCGCTGTACAGTCATCCGAGGATTCTGGTTCTTGCTGAGTGCGTGAAGGCATGCAAACCGGTGTTCAGAATGGAAGTGTCTTTTCCCTTCCTCGAAACGGCGCAGATATGAGCATGGAGGTAGCAGTAACTTTCAAGCCATTAGTCATTCAATGCTCCTGCATGCGAAGCACGCAGCTTGTGACATGCTGCGCTACCTGCCGTATGAATTGCCCAGCCAATGCCGCCTCTTAGCTGCGCTCTTTTACTTTTGTGTTCTTTACACTTGGCTGCGTCTCAGTCTTCACTCTGATGTCTTCCTGTTCCACTGACACTTGACGTATTAATGCAATGAGCTGAAAAGTTTGGGCGCTGCTCCTTCGAACCCCTCTCATCACATCGATGACAATCTCCTCGTAGGATGGGTGATTCATGTGTTGAAGTTGGAGTCGAAAGTCGCTTTCATTTCGATGAAAGTGAACCCCGGACGGCACCTTGTGTTCTCGCGACCATTCCACGAGCCTCGTTACCGATAAGATATGATCGATATGCTGAATCCTCCTCGAAAACCTGCTTGCTCATACGGCTGTCCTGCATATCAAGTTGTGTTAATCTTGTCTTCAATGAGTTTCTGTAGCCACACCAAAGGTGTTAAATCACTTTATTGGGTCAAGGTTTCGGTTAGCCTCCCTCCTTCGTCAGAGCCTGGGAGTTAGAGATCAGTGACTCTATCCCCATAAATCACTTCGAACTTCAAAATAGTCCATCATAGACCAATGCACCTAGGTAGGTATCGCAAATCACGAGAAGTCACTAGGGACATACGGTATGGCTCGTCGGGACCACCGCTGGACTGAGTGACTGGGGGTGGCTCAGATGACCTTGCCCCTCGACATGAAGCCGATCGCGATTAAAGCCCCCACAGGTCAACGAACGGGGTGAGCTCGTTTGCAGTGACGAGGCACACGTCTTTTTTGTTCCTTTTCGGACCGTTAGTGCGTATCCAGGAGGCTTCCAAGTGTTCTGGGAGCCTTGCAGTTTCTTCAAGACAATCTTCGCCTTGACACACAACGGGAAAATGGCCCACGATCTGTAATACCGTAAGTTTCCCCGCAATGCCTTCCCCCCTTTTCTTCAGACCCCAATCCCTCAAAGGATGTCAAGTTTCGGCTGTTTGTGAGCTCCATATTCTCCATACTCAGCCGCAAAAATGCGCCCTCCAAGAACTGAGCGATCTCGCCGCACTCTAGTCGCGTCAAAATATCCGTCAACGATAAAGGAGGTGAATTCATGGTACTGCCTCGAGATCTTGATATTGCCATAACAAGTTCCCACCTCCGCGTTGAAGTCTTTACCGGACATCATCTGAGGAGGAATGCGAAAGGCAATATCGTGGGCTAAACAGTGTGTGGGTCGGCATAGCAAAGTCTGCAGCTGCCAAGAACTGTAATTACACGATTGAATTGTGATCTATCAACCTGCCCAATCCTCTGTTCTCATCAAGACTCATAAGTTACAGTGGATAGCAGATAAGCGCCTGATAATAAGCAGCATAGGGGGACCCACCGACAGGATAGTGTGGTTGTTGAATCTTGTACTGGTGCCACTGTTCCCTTTCATTTCTGCCCACCTGAGTAACACCAACAGCTTCCTTGAGAAACAACGGATGGCCAGGTTTCTACGGAACCAGCCTTTCGACCACAAACGTAATGGCACTTGTAAAGGAGTGTCTCGACTGCTCCATTTTCAGGTGGTCGGGGCAGTATTACGGGCAGATCGGAGGAATGGCTGTGCGTAAACGGTTAGCACCAATAATGGCCATTGCCTACATGTCGAAGGTCGAAAAACCGTTACTAATAGATTGCCAAAATATTGTACTGTCGTTACTTGGACCACTGTCCCGTGGTCTGTTCAACCGCGAAGGAAATGGACGCATGCTTTTACCTGCTTACCTGGCTGAGAACATCCGATTCCAAAGAGAGAAGCCAGAAGACAATTGGTTTCCTTTTCTCAACGTGCAAGTCCAGCTGATACGAGGGTTCCATCGGACCAAGTGGTACCGTAAACCCAGCAATGAAAGCATCGTGGTCCATCTATGTCGGCGCATCCCCTCAAAACAAAACGGGCTTCAACAACAACATGTTTAGGACGGCTAATATTAGGTTGTCCCAAAAGTTCTGGGACACTTTTTGAATCTCGTATCAGATTTTTCCGCAGCCATTTCGAGATCCAGTTATGTGGTCTATGGGAAGTGTGTGAGGTAAGCATTCCACAGCTTCTTCACCGTCCCTCGCAGTCGCTGTTCTCATATGAAAAACGGTAATTCGTCATTTTCGACACTTTTCGCTATACGAATCTCTACCAAGCCACAACGTGGTTGACCCCAT
>MU912148.1:25538-53038 GCA_036418165.1 Cooperia oncophora | reverse complement strand
AAATCGGGTAATTGAGGGGATTCAGGTAGGTGGCCCACTTGAAAATTCCACCCTCTTTAGGCTAGCCCCTTCCCATTCCAAGTGGGCAAGAGTTTTTCCAACGCCCTTCGATTTCATGTGGTGGCACCCAATGCTGTAGCAGTACAAAAATTCCAAGAAGGTACGGGCGACGACATGTGAGGAGAATATTCCTCACGAGTTGCTCAGTGTAACGGCCCGCGCTCACCTTCAGTCCGGGGTCCACGAAGAAAATATTGGTCTTTCCATTCCAGGTACGCTACAGCGTCGCGTCGCGCTACAGCGTCGCGACAGCGCCGCTTCGCAACGTACTGCTATTTCCAACGTTATGATGATTAGAGTTGCTTACAGAGAAAAGTGGGAAGGTTGCTGGAGTTTTCTTGAGAAATTCACGGAAAGGTGAGACTGATACAGCTGTAACTATCTGACGCCATCCTTGACAGTTACTCCATCAGTCACTATTCTTCTGGTACTGCTTTTAGCGTAACAGTGCCCTTCTGTCCTAATAAGAGCATTTCCTGTAAAAAACACCCAAAGAGTACTCGCGTCACCTGAAAACAAGCACGCATGTTTTTTTACCGGAGACACAAGAACCATAAAGGAACTTCTTGTTTGCCTTGTGCATTGTTGACCAGACAGTCTTCGCGTGCTGTTGTGGGAGATAAGGCCTTTTCTTTCTGCTGCCGACAAATGCGACTGAATACTGTGTGTTGGTTTGCCATCTGTGCTGGATGCCAAAAACTATTTCGTCATCGGAGTCAACGTGAGGCACCACTGCAAGGCATCAAGCAAAGAAATCAAACACCAATAGCAACTCTGAAACCAAATAATTAAAGTCAAAAACGGTAAATAAAACCAAATACAACGGTCTTCTGTATCAGAAACTACATTTAAATGTGATAAAGTAGAAAACAGGAGCTCACTATCAGATAAATATGAGAACCAAAGAGAAGAGGGTTGGATACAGAAAAAATGAATACAGAATCCGATACCACTTATGGATTATGGAGCTTTTCGAGTTCGCCCCCAATCTCTGCCTGGATCACAGGAAAAAGATTCATGCCGGTTTTCGAGGCATTCACAGTCAACAACTCTTGTACTTTTTTGGCCTGGGATGCGTATCAGTATTGAGTCGCATTTGTCAACAGCAGAAAAAAATGGCCTCATCTCCCACAACAGCACGCGAAGACTGTCTGGTCAACAATGCGTTAACACAAGGCAAACAAGAAGTTCCTTTATGGTTCTTGTGTCTCCGGTAAAAAAAAACATGCGTGCTTGTTTTCAGGTGGCGCGAGTACTCTTTGGGTGTTTTTTGCAGGAAATGCTCTTATTAGGACAGAAGGACACTGTTACGCTAAAAGCAGTACCAGAAGAATAGTGACTATGGAGTAACTGTCAAGGATGGCGTCAGATAGTTACAGCTGTATCAGTCTCACCTTTCCGTGAATTTCTCAAGAAAACTCCAGCAACCTTCCCACTTTTCTCTGTAAGCAACTCTAATCATCCTAACGTTGGAAATAGCAGTACGTTGCGAAGCGGCGCTGTAGCGCGACGCTGTAGCGCGACGCTGTAGCGCGACGCTGTAGCGCGAAGCAGTAGCGCGACGCTGTAGCGCTACAAGTATGAACGCTGCCTGAAGACTGTGGTGAAGATGATGTCCTAGACCGTGGCGACGTCATCGGAGCTGCTCGATGTTGGAGGGCATCCAGATCGAGAATACTGGTCTCCAGGTAGCTATCCATGGGTGACTCCATACTAGAAGTTTCGCAGCTGTTTTGAGGTGACATGAATTCCAAAGGTCTTCTCCAGTAGGCTGCGACTGGAGATGACTTCATATTTTGGTGTGCATGAAGCTGATGTATGAGAGCCAGCTCCTGCTTATCGAGGGACATCTTGGGTACTTTAGCCCTGGTACTCGTATCCACGTCCTCTGTCTGGGCAGCGAAAACATTGCTGATATGTGACTCCGTCGAAGTGACTTTTTGCTCCATCCCCCTGTATTTGATCTCCCGAGTCAGACATTCGATCTACTCCGCTGGGTCGTTAATTGGTAGAATTTTCAAAAATTAATGTCAAAGCTGTTCATAGAGTCGAAGCAGAAATTTTCGCATCGACGGGGAGCAAAATTTGGTACAGGTGTCCTTGGAGCGAAACACTTTCCACTACGTCATGGTGGCACTGGCAAGCGATCGATCAGCGCCACTTACGAGCCTAAACTGAGTTTTCGCAAAGTTCCTATCCTGAATTTTGCAACTGCAGTTCTCTCTCTGTCTTTCTCTATCTCTCTTTCGCTTTATATCTGAAAGCGGAACGTTGCGCAGAGGAGATGGTGGTCTGGTCCCATTTAGAACTTAGGAGCAACAGAGACTCGATCAAGCAAAACTTTCGATTGATTTTCATGCGATCGGTCTCATTATGGGCTCGTCCGTGAGGAGGAGTCCTGCGTAGAGATTAAGGCCTTGAAATTGCGAGTTACCATGGAAGATGCCGGTCGATATGATGAACTCAGACAGGCCATCTTGTCTTCCATCATTCCGCTCCATTCCATGACTTCCGAACTTCTCTAATTCCATAAACACAGAAGGCTTCGAGCTCATCTCCTTAGTAACTCGTGCGCAGGTGCCGAAGATTGTCAAAGCCAGAGTTGAACCGCATTCTCCCCCGCAGTCGCCAACGATCAACTCGGGCCGTCGGCTTTTCGTACAGATCAATGTTTGTAGTCAACAGGGTGTTGACTGGCCTCACACTACTGCACTGTCACTGCAGTCTTCTAAAACACGGTTTTTCAAAATTTTCGTAGGTGGTATGTAGCGGCGTTGCCTTCTCTTTTCTGTCAGTCCGATGACCCTGTTCGTAATCCTTCTAGCTCGCATCCTGAGATCATCGAAGGGGGCTTCCGATGCAAGCTTTCATGCGTTGACAGTACCTATTGTGAATCCTGCGGCTTGCTTCTCCCTTCTGGAATGTCTTCTTTCTTGTCGTTTGTCTTCTTTCTTAGATTTTTTCTGCTGAGTAGTCGCAACCAACGTAACGGATCCCTGATCCCTAAAGTCCAGGAGAATGAGGGCGATAGCTGTTAGCGTTTATAATATATGAGTTATTCATAGCTTGCCAGGCTCTAACGTGAAAAATGTACGTAACCACCTCATCAGCCGGTTAAAACCGTCTCATCCCGACTCCACGTTAAGGCTATAGTCAGAATTTGCGGGCATAAAGTACCCTGTATACGAAGGATTAAAGAAGTGTATCGTTATTCCAGAGCCAGTCTATCATAGTCTGGAAGTGCTGGTTGCATCGCCTGGATAAGCCTCAAGCTGATATATTTCAGATGTGGATACGATATCAAACGTACCCTACATGTGGCAAGATAGCTTGCTTGACAAAACGCCAGCTGGATCGGTAGAATCAGATCAGGCTGCCGTTGTGAGTCTAAGCTCCAAACTACGTCAATGAGATTCGAATTCACGGCTCAATGCAAAGCACGACATCGATATCAGATTCTAGTGGCATTATGTACTTCATTACTTTCATTTTTATGAGACTTTTTATTTCAGTGTGCAAAGACAGAAGGCGATCAAGTTCCCGGTGAAGAAGTAACGAAAACAACAACTATGATGATACACAGATTGAAGATCACGACTAAGACGACGGTGAATCCATTTGCTATAAAGGCGTAGTTTTTCGAGAAAATGTGGGGCGTGTACTCGGCATAGCAATAGATCACCAACACAGATTGATATAGATAATGGCACAGCTCGAGTATTTCTAATTTAGTCACTCCTAACTGCCATCATCATGCTGTTTTCTGCAGCAGCTTGGCATGTACTCAGAGCATAGCAATGGACCCCTAACTTAGATCAGTATACATAATGGCACAGCTCGAGTATTTCTAATTTAATCACTCCTAATTACCATCATAATGCAGTTTTCTGCAGCAACTCGGCGTGTACTAAGGCATAGCAGTAGACCACTAACTCAGAACAATATAGATAACCAGCGTTCCACTTGCTGTGGAACTATGAATTTGATACCTCTCCTCCTAAGACTTCCTACGATATCTTATCAGCTCTTATCATTTCCTGCCACCCATAAATACTGTTCCTGCCCAACCACATATATCACTTATTACTTTGAGATCTCTATCGCTGTTTTGAAGGAAGTTATGAATTTCCATTCAAACACACCCACCCACAGACAGACACATCAACAGACAAACTTAGCGGATTATATATAGTAGGATAGGATGGCACAGCTCGAATATTTCTAATTTAGCCACTTTTAATTGCCGTCATCTGGCTGTTTTCTGCCATCAGCTCGAGACATAACCCTGATTGCCCCTCTGTTGGTGTATTCTAAAATGGAGTCACTGCTTTCCGGGAATTAATCGTTGCCACCTTGCCGACTGAAATGAACGAATGAAATTTTATACAAACAATGAACAAATGAAATGTTATACAAATGAACTGTTGGCTTTTCCATCTCAGCCGTTGGCAAAGGTTTCCTCAAGAGCGATTGCACCAAATTTTTTTCCTGTTGAGCGACATCTACTCTTTCGAAGAGATAGATTCACTAAAGACAAAGTTTGTGAGATGTGCGGTAGTAGAACTATTGCTATTCTATCGACAAGTATAATACATTCCACGGTTGCAGTTAGTATACGATTTTGGTCAAAAACGACGATTTTGGTCAAACACCACGCATTTAAAGAGCGAAGGTTCGTTAGAGTACCGAGCTCTGCATGCAGACAGCGTAGCACCGGGATGTGCAAAAAACATGTGGTGGGCCATGAGATAAGTTTTCTCAAGAGGAGGAGCCTCTGAGTGAGCCATCTTTCACGCGTGAAAAGCTGTAGCGTGAACTCACCTCATAGTACGCCATGCAGGCGAAAGAGTGCAAAAAAAACAGGCTCGGCCAGACGGAGCAGTTCGAGCGCTCCGTAGACCCTGGAAAACACACTGCGGCTCAAGTCACAATTTCTTATCGTCGTTACCAGACACGTCGGAGTGGCGAAGTGGTACGCTATAGGGTTGCCGATTTTTCACATTGTATAAATGGTTGGTATTCTATCCATCAGGTAATCGCAAAACGTGTCTTTCGTACGGCAGGCAACCTAATCACGCTGTTTTTCTGCTTGGTTTTTCACAACAAAGTAACAAATGCTACTTTCGCGGGTGTTCTCAGCCCAGGGTTTACGTTGACATCAACATTGCTAAAACTTACCATCAGTCCGCTCGAATTAAATACTGATTTATTTTTAGGGAGATGAGTGCACAACAGGCAGTGAACCCCCTCCGGTGAGATCGAGTTTGACCTTTCAATTACCTTACTATTTTTCGTGCAAGTACTGCCGCTACTCTCTTGTATTTGTAGTGGGTCATAATAAGTGATAAATAAAAACTTCAGTGGCAATGGGAGAATGTGGTTGGTGGTAATCAAATACCCCGGGTATGCTGCACCACTCCACTCGAAGTAGTGCCTGCAATCGTCATCTACTACCGCAATCGGCGATTGCGGGCGTTGCTTCCCATGGAATAGGTAGTGCCTACCTAACTGTGTAATCAGATCCTCTGGTATGTGAAACTGGTTGAGAAAAAGGCCAACTAAATCGTCGAAAATCCCTTGATTAAGAGTCCTCTCGCTGAGCGACCGTTCGGCGCAAAGAGTTATGTGTTGAAAGGTGAAGCAGACACGGTACAGCTAGAGAATACAAATGACTGAGATCCCACCGCTAAAGTGCGATGGCAAAACGAATTGATAAAGGTGTATACAACTTACGACAGTGAAACTAAATAGCATGTCGTTCCTTGGCCGTGGCGCCCTTATCACATAGATTCGGGTTACGGAAACAAAGGGATAGTGTACGCATCTTTTTCGAGCGCCATATTCCTGAGGACTTTCTCATCAGCTCTAATGGTAGAGGCTAGGCAACAGAAGATTATTACTGGTCAACTTCCGTGTGAAGGCAGTGGGTATGATTGCTGGAGGCCAGCGGTTGTTGCCAGCGTCATTGGTGGAAAAGTTGAAGGGGGCATTCGGCCGAGCTGCCGATGCTTTTTTGCCCCCTCCCACCCATGGCACTTTCAACCCGCTTGCCTCCAGAAATCGTGCGCCCACTGCCTTTGAGTGAATCTAGTTGTCTTTCAACAATATAGGCGTCGTTATAGGCAGCGTCGGAGCTTGTGCCATCGGAGGCGCAACAAAAAGAAATGGAGGAATCTGCACAAAGTTCGTGTGGGCCATCAGAGGCGCAGCAAAAGGAACTGGAGCAAGCTGGTCAAGGATCAAGTGTGCCATCAGAGGCGCAACAAAAAGAATTGGAGCGACGTGGAGAAGAATCAAGTGTTTCATCAGAGGCCCAACAAAAAGAAGCGCAACAACCTGGCCAAGGATCAAGTCTGCCATCAGAGGGCCAGCAAAAGGAGTCGCAGCTACCCGGCCAAGGATCAAGCATGCTGTCAGAGGCGCAGCAGGAAGGAACGGCCAGCAACCTGATCAAGGATTGAGTGTGCCATCGGAGGCGCAACAAAAAGAAAAGGAGCAATATGCACAAAGTTCGTGTGGGCCATCAGAGGCGCAGCAAATGGAGCAAGCTGGTCAAGGAACAAGCGTGCCGTCAGAGGCGCAACAAAAAGAATTGGAGCGACGTGGAGAAGAATCAAGTGTTTCATCAGAGGCCCAACCAAAAGAAGCGCAACAACCTGGCCAAGGATCAAGTCTGCCATCAGAGGGCCAGCAAAAAGAACTGCAGCTACCTGGCCAAGGATCAAGCATGCTGTCAGAGGCGCAGCAGAAAGAACTGGAGCAACCTGATCAAGGATTGAGTGTGCCATCAGAGGCGCAACAAAAAGAACCGGCGCATCCTGTGTCGGGGGTGCCAGAAGAGGCTGAGTTGATCACCGAAGAACCAGAAAAGCCAAAACCTGAGCCAACGGACCCGTTAGCGGAACCCCTGTTGCCTGCAACAGAGCCAGAGGATGCAATAGAAACAAAGATTCCCATGGATCTTGATCATACACAACCTAGTTCATCAGAAAAACCGCAGGGGAAGTCAGAGTTCCCAATTGATAGCACACCACAGCCGTCTAAGGAGGCGGATGTACCGCCTGCAGTTGAGCAGAAACAGAAACTGGAGTCGCAGTCGCAATGGATGCAGGAGATGCAAACGAAAGAGGAAGAGAAAAAGGCCGCATTGATGCAACAACAGCAAGTGGAGTCACTGTTAGAAAGGACGGAGGAAGTACAGAAAAAGGAAGATGAGAGAATGAAGACAGATAGTGAGTTGGTGCAATTCCGTGCCAGAATCGAGCAGACGATATTTATCTATTTTGAGAGAACACTGGATCGGTTTTTCAGACTTGACTGAGCAAAGTAGAATTAGAGAGGAGGGTTATAGTAATGCGACGAAGGATTCTCAGAAACCATCTCAGTTATCAAAGACGGTAATTTTCATTCGGGAAATCAGCTTCCACAGTTATTTGCAGAACATTTTATTTATAGGTCGAGGTCACCACCACTAGACAAGTGATTCCTCATGTACGATTTTCCGTAACTGATCTGTGTTTTCATTGTCACTTATGTGTTTCATTTCAGAAGTTCCCAATGCGGACACAGATTGTCACAGTGAGAGCTATTACAATTCGTTCCAGTAGAGCAACTAGATCCGAATTCAATTTGTTTCAGGAAAGGGAGATAGTGGAAAGACGTGTTCTCGAAAGGATAACAGTGGTACTTATATTATGCTTTGCGGTTACATTCAAAAAACGGTGCCTGAATGTGTCTGTCCGATGCTGCAGTAGTAGTCCAATAATTGCCAATAGAATAGTCTAAAATTAGCGAAAGCTATGCGACACTCGTGCCGCCCAATGCTCTTCGGTTGGGCGGGAACGGACTGAGTATGACTCATTTCGTGTTCTTCAAATCCGTAGTTGGGGGTGTGCAGAAAGTGTTCGGAAACTGCTCTCAAGTTTTATTCATTGAGTGAAATTATTATTGTGTCATTGTGGCTAACCATCACGATCTGGCGCAGCATGTTGCGCTTCCCCAGGCATATTACATTATGACATCGTGCGAAGGCGGAAAGGCCGACACATTGCAAGTCTCGAGCGACATATTAGCGCTTCATTTGGTTTGAATGAGTGGCATTTCACCCTCTCAAGCCTCATACGTTCTGTGGAATGCATAGTTCCATGGACGAGATTTTGAACCAGCGACAAAATGCTTTCGATACCGAAACCGCAAGCTTTATTGTTGAGAAGTGTTCTCTCGGTGTGCTTCTGCGTTGGTAAGAGATCGATCTGGTTTCGGGCGTAGAGTATTAATTTTTTTGTGCTCAGGCTGATGCATTAGTCGTCACATTACAGCTCAAAACAGATAAAGCATCGTGACTGTAGAGCGGCGTTTTTAGTACGACCCCTCCCCTCTTTCCGGTTTTGATGTTTGCTGCGACAATATAATGTGAATGTGTAACGATTTGCGAGAGATTGCGGCTGCGGAGATCCCAGCGCAAAGTGGGTCTAGAGAGCACACGTGTTGACATGATGGAAGTCGCTGGCTCCTAGAGTGATAGCTTTTTTTTGGGTATGGAGCTTCTGAGAAACGGAAGGCGGCATGTTTGAGCAATGTTTCTGCTTGCGTTTTGTCACCACCGGTCACCTGAATCTTTCCCCGCTTCAGACCTATTTTGGGCGGGTTTTAATGGATTAATGGCGAACCTCGCGGGTTTTTGGGGCTTCGGACAAAATAACCTCTTTCATTCCTCTCTTTTCTTCTCCCTCCTTCTCTTTTCCAATCTAAAAAACCCCTTTAAAAGGCGATATTTCCTCTTTCCGAAGAGCCCTGCTGTGTTTCTGAGGACCACTCAGACTAGAAGATATTTTAGATTGGATATTGAGGACGGAATTCTTAGCCATTCAAAAACTCGACTCCTGTGCCATCGCAAGAGTACTCATCAGGGAACTTCCATGTGCCTTCGAAACCCATCTCGTTGAAATAAGTGGACGTACGGCTTGGTTATCATCGATCGATTTGGTCTGACTGTGCACCGTGCATAACGCTTCTACGCGAAGATGGTGAAAAGTGTAACATCTGATTTTAGGTGATCTTCGCCTATGCAATCAGATGTTTAGGGTTTGGAACGGTCAATACGCAGAAATCTGTTTGAAATGTATTATTTAGTCATCTACGTACTTACGAGATCATGCCAACTATTAATACTGCTAATTAATTATTTTAGTATTTTGTAGTCTTTCATGCGATTCCCCTACAACACTGCGTCCGCTCCTCAAATTAGCCACGTGATGTTTGGTGCTCACCGACCCTGCATTTACGACCCCCCTCCCCCCACAGATGGGTTTTGCACAAAGGTGCTGTATGGCTCAGAAGCTGCAAAACATGTTGAGTGAGATGTATGTAGCTAGAAGTCCCAGTAGAGATTCATTCCTGCGTGAAGACTCACGTTGTATTGGAATTGAAAAGACTAGACCTTTCTGAGCTTGGAATCATGCACCTTGGAGTTGATTAAGATCATTTATAGCTGTCACTGCTGTAGCAGTACCTTGCTGCATTCCCGCCAAGAATACTACTAGTTTCCCAAAGAGTTTGATTTTGGGTCTGTGGACGGCTTTTTTCCAAGAAATTTAATGGCGCGTACATGCATGCTCAACGTAAAGCACCTTGCGCTATCACTAAACGTTTGCTGCCGAGAACGCCGAATTCCGAGAGATCGGCCATACTTTTCTGTTCTAACCCATCAGATATTGAACTGGAGGACTCGAAGTCGTCTGCTCCATCGAAGCGAACATATGTTTTCCAGTTAGAGAATATTTCCAATTAGTGATCCATCTAGGAAGCTGAACTGCCTCCGACTGAAGACGCTGTCACGGCGAAAGAGACTATAAAGGAAACCTCGCGCGAAGCATATCGAATATCTGAAGAAGAAAAACAAAAACATCCACAAAAGAAGGTGAGTCCTTCTTCGTTCATGCACATTCTCATAACAGATGTTACGTATGCTTGAAGCATCACTGGATTTCATTCTTGAGTTGATTTTGCTTTCAGAATAGCTTCCCACTTTTTCCGTACGTTGCGAGGTTCTTAGGTGGCTTTCATTTAGTAAGGCATGACGGTTGACTAAAACATCGGTTTCACAACATGTTGATCTGCAAATTCACCTACTCAAAGCTTCTTCAAATCTGTGGGTTCTGACATCGTGTCAGCGACTCTTTAAGAACGTGAAATTGAACCCATCGTACAGGCGGACATTAGTCATTATTTCGATATCATCGATACCATCTCGAAGCGCGTATGACCACTCACAGGGGCTATTTTTGTACCGCTCCTGTCATTTTCCTCATTTTACATCTATGGACACTCATTGCTGTGGAGCATGCTGCAATCAAGATGTAGTGTGAATCAAGGTGTTTTCCTAGCTACTTCTACGGCCCAGATACAGTGATGTCGTTGGACACCTCGAAGGCACCCTCCGTGTTCGAAAATGGTCTCGTTTCCAGTGATTCTGGCACAGTGTCGGAACCATAAGAGTTGTTGGGGCACTGGGTGAATTAGATCGTAATCTATAACTTGCAATGTTCAGGCTTCTGATGAAGCCTTTGAACCTTTCTGAATGAATTACCACGTGCCATCCTCGCAAGACATAGGAGTGAAAAACGATCAACACAGCCCTGCTAATAAGAACAATCCTGCTGTACATAATTCGCTAATTTTGCCCGTTGGTGTATGCACGTGTGTCTGACCAAAACATGATTTCCTTTGATTTAGTCGCAAAGAATCCACACTGATCCTACTATATAATCCGCTAGGTATGTCTGTGTGGAAGTGCGCGCGTCCGTCTGTTCGTCGACGAAATTCGTAGCGCTTGTCGCAGTAGCAGTGAGGCATTGATTTTGAGAAGTGATGTAGAGGTGCGACGGAACCACTATTGGTGGGTGATAGGAAGAGATAAGTGATATAGGGGATAAATTACGGTTCGGGTAAATTTTTGATAGGTAGAAATTAATTAAAACTGAGGTTCCAGGGGTGATATAGCGGCAGAGGGGAAACACTATTGGTGGGCGACAGAAAGAGATTACAATTGATGGGAAACAATAAGGTGTCTTAGAAAGAGAAGATCACTAAATTCAATCCACGTCGCACAGCTTCAATGGGACATTGGTTCCTAGAGCTGATATAGTGTGTGGTACGGGTGCATTGACAGCTGTTGCCGGGTAGTGATAATAGTTGGTTAAATTAGGATAGGAAAATTGTGCATTTCTGCACTTATCCATGTTTGTTTTGATCCGATGAAAAACCAGATAAGTTACCCCAGCATGAATTCAATCGAGCTATCGGATAGAGCGTATAGACGCTTCAAAGTTATATGGAACTTAAAGCTATCTCAAAAAGCTTACACAAAGAACAATATTTGGATTTCGGGCACCGAAATCTCTAGGTCTCATTCTTCACGGTGCATTACATAGAATCTTTTTCTCCTTGTGGATGCAGCTCTTGTGCCTCACATCAGTAGTGCTTAAGCGAGACTTGTAATAGACTGAGTGACCCCGTCACCTCATTGTTTCTGTTGCAATGCTATCCCCAGTAGATTTGGTGAAGTATGGGAGGGCAGCTGTCTTTTTTTTGTCAGCACTCGAGGACTGCAGGCTCAGTATTGTCTGCGAGCGTTGTTTGTTTTGTCAACCGCAAAATTCGGTATAATCTCAAATTTGAAAAAGGCAGGAGACTTAATACGTTCACATTTGGATTTCCAATTATTTCGGAAGCGATCTTCAAGTCTAAGTTAGTTTCAAATGATGACTGAATTGTGTCTGGTGAAGCTGTTCTGTAGTGGTGCTGCCTTCTAAAAATACTATTATATTTTCAAAGACAGGGCCCGCGTCGCTTTTAACAATTTGCAGAGCTTGGAACCATTAGGTCATGTTGTAAGTACAATGCTAAGAAAGGAAAAAAAATCCGTTGAAAATGCCTCAAAAAGACCTCATGCGCGGGATTGAAAATGGACGAGTTAATCAATCTCTGGACAAGCTCTCCTGGATCTAATCGCTACTTCCTGCACTCGTTCTCTAAGGCATATTCGATACGATTAGCAATTATCACCGCTGACGAATCTTGGTAATGAAAAAATGATCGAAGTGTAACTTGTTGACTCCGCCTTCATAGACGTTGCTGAGCTGTCGCGCTTTCATCAAACGCTTTTGAGCCTCGAAAAAGGGATTTCGCTGTAATCACAAGCTCCGCCATCTTGTACTCTCAAGGATTTCTGCACTTTGGTTGATCGCGGACGCTGTTTTAAATACATTTGCGTGTATCCTTAAATTTACTTGTATTCGGGCCTAGTTGACCTGTGGACTGCTTCAGATAGAACAGAAAATAGTCGAGGAGGAGCACAAGGAATCAATGAGTCGACCCGCGGAGCTAGAGAAGCCGTTTGTTCGACAAAGACCCGAAACACTAGTAGGCAATTTCCACAATTTTTTGGGTTCATAACACTTTCGCTTTTGAACATTTTTGAAGCCTTGTTTCGAGGTTCAGGCTTGCAGCTCTAGCAGAAAATCAAAGAGGTTATGACTGTGGGCTTCTATATCCTTTGAACTGGTACCTTGTACCTTTACCTACTTATATGTATGTGGGATTCGCTAACTTAGTCGCAGAAGGAAAAGAAGCCTGAAAGGTCAAAATCAGCGCCGGATTTTTGAGTTAGACGTATAGGAGGATTGTGCGCTGCTTAAATTTGCCCTGTTCCGGACCAGAAGCTTTGTGGAATGGTGTTTTCGAAATGCAAGGTGGAAGATTTGATTCAGGAGCTCGAAAAAAGGAAGCATGGGAAAAATTTGTTGTCGTGGATGATCCCATAATGTTCATCCTGCACAAGGAAAAAAGTGGATGAAGTCAAGCGCTGAATGTCTGATCAGAGGTTATACCCTTGCTGGGCTTCCCCGCGAGGCTGACATCCCTGCTGCAACTGCTACCCAAGTCAGGTCCGATAAATGGAGGGTGGTCAAGAGGATCCGGCATGGGTACATAATTTTTTTTGTAGAGGCACGCGCAGTACCGATTCGATGCCTGTAGCAGTAGTGTTTCCGCTAAGGTAATTACGACTATGAAAACGCACCCCGGCCCTATATGAAATGTGGGTGGTGTTCAACTCCAAGCCAAAATTCGTGAGCGTAAATTTGTATGAATGCAGATGGAAGCTGCCTCTGCTCGTCATCAGGAACCACGTGGGCCCAAGTGATGATCATCATAGCGAAGGATTTCCGCACTGTGGAGCGGCTCTATACATCCTACTCTATATAATCCGCTAAGTATGTCTGTCCGTGTGTGTGTATGTTTGTGTGTGCGTCTGTCTGTGTATCACGAAATTCATAGCGCCTGTCCCAGTAGCAGTGAGACAATGATTTCAAGAAGTGATGCACGGGGTGTGAAGGGAACACTATTGGTAGGTGACAGGAAGTTATATCAGTTGATAAGATTCGATAAGGGGCTGTAGAAGGGGAAGGTCACTATAAAACGCAAGTGACAGCATCAGCTTGCTCTCGATTTTAAGATATGATATAGAGGATAGTCCAAGAACATCATTAGTGGGTCACAAAAACTGTAAGCTGCTGAAAAGATTTGATAAGGGGCGTTAGAAGGAAAAGCGTTAACCGAAATATTCCCAGCGCAGGTTCACAGCCGCAAGTCAGCTCTTTGATTTCTGAATATGATATAGATGGGTGCCCCAAAAAACATTATTGGTGGCTAATAAGAACTGTGAGCTCCTCTGATAAGATTCGATAAGGACTTTAGAAGTTAGTGAGCGTCATCGGTATTCATAGCGCAGTCACAGTATCAGCGAGGCGTGCTTTCAGCAAGTGAATAGAGAGGAGTGGAGAATAATCAACCGTGGGTGACTAAAGCTATAAAACTACTGCGATAGGAGCTGATAATGATGGTTTGTCCGAGTCGTCGTCCGTCTGTTCAAGCCGGTTCATCGCTCTCAAATTCAGTAAAGAGTTTAGTGAATGAGGACACTCGTGCACGGGTGCTGTCACGCTCTTAATGCAAGATATCGAGGCTCAAGATTGTGAAAATTTTCCGTCTGGCCAACACTTTCCTGATAACACTACAAAATGAACTCAATTCCCACTTCCCACTATCCTGACTCTATATATAATGTCCATGTAGACGAAGGGGGGCCACACAATAGCTATGCAATTAAGCCTTTCTAGGGGAAAAATCAACTATCAAAATGAATTTGTCTTACCCCACCCCAAATCCACCCCAAATACGACCCCCCTCCCCAGAGCAAAAGTACGTCTTTCCCCTCATGTGATTCACACAAGGATGCTGTACCCTGTCTGTGTGTTGTATGGCCGTGTTATGGCGCGGACCGCAAGTATAAGCGTTTACTATGGAGCGCAGGATCCGCAAGGTTGCTATATCTGTTATGATTGTACCGATACAGAGCTGTATGAGCAATGCACTGATTGGAAGAGTTCCGCTCCCCATTATGGAGCGCGCCTGGCGAAGCCGAGCTAAAGAGAAGCAGCTCGGCGTGAGCCGGGCGATCCGACTGGTAGAACAAAATCTCAGTGTCGGTGTATATTGCCTGTTCCTCGACAGCTGGACTGTACCACGCGTGCAAGAAGCCCACCGTTGCTCGTCATAGTGCCGACCCCGAGTAACTGTACTACAACAGAGCAGTGCTAGGACATAAACAACGCTGAAACCTGGGTTCAATCGCCTCATTCGGCTAGCACAGAGCCGTGCAATTTCGACTGTTGACTGTCAGTCGAGGGTACTCTCCGACGGCAAGCAGTACAATGTTTTGTCATTCGCTTGTCATACGCCGAGATTGGCATCAACAGCGTTTACTCGCATTTGTTGAAAAAACAAAGGTACCAATGGTCAAAACGCTTTCGGTGCATCGAGAACGGATCTTTGATGAAGGAGGTATCTACTCAACTCACAGCCAAAATATTACTTTTTTATCTGATTTCCCCTTCAAATTGTATGAATAAAACCTTCCACATTTTTGAAAGGGATGACCTAATATATACCGCTGTAGGCAGCCTGAGATGCTGATTCAAATCAATTGTGGCACCTGAAGGACTTGAATCCCCCTACCTCCTGCCTATAAATTATTCATTATCTGCAAACCCTCCATCGGTACCCCCTTATCTTCTCGACTTTTTTTCTAGAGAGATGAAGGATGCCATGCTAAAGGGAAAGTCGGCACTGTTGTACAATTTCACACTAAAAATTCGTACATTTTTTCTGCGAAAACTTTGTCCGTACGGGTGGCTCTGCAGCCTATTCACGTTGACGCCTAATTGGTGCGTCAGAAACGAATGTTGTATCCTTGAAAAGGATGTCAAATAACTCTAGCGTACAGGTTTTCATCGATTTTTTGGGAAAGGTGGTGGTACTAAATGGCGCCGGCATCGGAAACAAGTGTCATTTTTGTGATCAAGACACTAAACACCTCCCATAAGCAAAAATTAGCAAAAAATTCGAGGTTGTATTAGCCGAAAAATCTTGTTAGAGCTCAGTCCACCGGTGACAAATGTTGCACATTGCCGGCCTGACCCTTTGACCTTCCCTGGTCAGACTCAAGCGAGTTTAGATGCATTCAGGCGCCTGATGCAGCATCGTGTTGTGTGAAGTGTCAGTACGTCCCCCCCCCTTTCGAGGGAGAGTCTTGGTACGACCCTCCCCACCAAAAAGAGGGTCTTGGTACGATCCCCCCTTCTTCAACACCTACCTACCATTTTCCACATTTTCTAGTTTTCTACCCAGATTTTCCGTCGAACAGGAGGGAGGGGTGTATAGTATACATAAAGCGGGGAAAATCACGCGAAAAGTCAACAGCCGGAGAATTTTTTACCCAACGCTGCAAATTTCCCTCGAAGGCACATACGAATTGTCCGAATTGCCTATGAAAATAGCATTGCCTGGAGCGTCGTAGAGCATTTCTTATGCTCTTGCCGGGAATCGGTTGCACCTAGAAGTCTGCTGATTAAGCCTGTCCACATGATGAACTCGTTCAAGGCTCCGGTCCCACTGCTAGGGGAGGGTGCGTTTTCGTGCTCAGGGTGTTCCCAAACTTTTTTTCGCTTCTTTCTCTACTGATGGGTTTTTGGTGGGTTACTGATTCATGGCTGAAAACTTGCTACCAGTTACACTTGATCGCGAGAATTGTCTTGAACGAACGAAAGCCGTCTTCGCTCACAATTGCTGAGCCATCTTAAAGGAAGTGGTTCCTGACGGACCGTTCGCAAAGCTAAGACGGTTTCCGTAACGGTTTCTCGTGGAAACGATGTCTTTTTCATTCTCCAATGGAGGATGAACTCGAGCTTTTCCAGCATGAGCTAAGCAGTATTAATTCAGACACAATCTCTTGTGAGAAGTGCCTAGCACGACAGAGTAGAATCAGATTTTCTGCAGAATTACTAACTAATTTTTGAATGATCAGGGATTTTGGTCCTAATATTATATCTTGACTGACATTTCGGCAAGAACCCCTGGCTCTTTCTTGCGAGTGTTTGCCCTTTCAAAGCCGAACAATATTCCCTTCTAAGGATGTACTCTACTCTCCATTGCTCTTTCGACGCCGTTCTTGAATCTGCAGGAAATCCTCGTAGCAAGGGAAATTTTCATTGTTGCACCTTCCAATTCCATTCTATATCAGAGTTCTTTCATGAGAGTGAATCCTGATTTGAATCAAATTGGGAATTTTATACTGTTTACAGGATGATGGCTGCAAGACTGCTTTGGAGTTTCAAACTGCTCAGGTAAATGATCTGCACTGTGTTATTACAAGCAAAATTAGTGTTGATGCCACACTGAAAGATTCGATGTTTGCAGGATGATGGGTGTAGGACTGCTTCCGAGCCGACCCCGAAACCGGTAAGAATGATGGTTGATGATTAGACTTTCTGACATACTTTTCCAATGATCGAGCAAGTTTTACAGCATTGTATTACCTGTAGCGGTTGTCGCTGTTGGTATACGTTCCTTCGAATGAGCGGCAGTACTGTCACACTGGTTCCCGTTGCGGGCCAGTGCAGTTCAGACAATCCCTAGCTCGAAAAACTCGCAACCGATTACTCCTTTCGTGCATAGCTCTCGCGAAGAAGTCTGACCGTTGGATCGGAGCTCATCCATTCGTTTGACATTCCATTCCATAGCCGCCCTACTCGAAAGATCGTCCCGTCCCATAGCCGCCCTACTCGATGATCGCCGCAAATTCACGTGACATGTTCGGCCCGCCTGGTTTTCAAAGTGTGTCATCGTCCATTGCCTTCAACCGTTGACAGAGTTCAGGATACCTGATTCACTTTCACACTTAAATGTAGCGGGAGACTCCGAGCATTGATCTTTCCTTAGCGCTAGACAGTGCTGACCACATGCTCATCCTGTCACTGTTGTCCAGTTCTCTGAAGCATACGTCAAAGCAGGAAGGGCTGTAGAAGACTTGGTATATGGACATTTCTCGTCATCTTTGTCCTACCTTCAAAGCTTGAATGCTCCCTATGCGGCAAGTAACCTCGTATTCAATTCCGGAGCTAGGTATTTCATCATTTTAACTTTCTGGCATTTGCATATCTTCTCTACATTCCCTCAAGAAGAGTGAGCATAATTTTATCACAATCTTTTTGCAATTTCGAACTCTGAATGCTCGGCTTTTTTGCAGGATGACGGTTGCGGCACTGCTGCGGCGCCTTCGCCGAGAGTGGTGAGATCTTGCTCGTTATCTATATTCCTCAGATTTGGACCAAAAGCCTTCTGTGTTCTGTTATAGGATGATGGATGTACTACAGCTTCCGAACCAACGCCGACAGCGGTATGCATTTTAGCGTTTTCACTTGCAAAACTGTAATTGTAAAACTACATAACTATTAATATTAAATGGCTTGAAATGGGGCAAGAATCATTGAAAAAAGGACTCACGTTGGGAAGGTAATAAGAGAAGGATACTGATGTAGTATTTGGAATTTCATTGACGCAGCTGAACAGTAACTAATTAGTTGCGTATTTCTCCATCCCCTCCAACATCCAGTCATTGCCAACGTGAGAATAACGGCTTCGTTTGGCCTGTGATGATAGTTGGACCTCTGATGATCATCTTCTGGAAGAAGCACTACATTTTTTAAGCGCCAACTATTACTGTTATTTCGTTATAATTATTACTACATCATTATTATTATTATTATCCATTTATTCTTGGTATTAGTATCAACAGAGAGATGCTGAGTTGTGGACAACAAGTCGTGGCCCTAGGCAGGCGGACGTCGAACCCGCGAACCCTGCGCCTGCCTGTCGTCCGGGCGGCGAGCTGCGCTGCTCCGCGTTACGCCCCACCGGGGCCCGCTTTTCGTGACCCTCGGAGATGCGCCCGCCCCCTCAAAAAACTCTAAAGCCTTAGCCTGCGTGCGGTTTCACGCCGACATCCCGGCCCCCATCGGATTAGCGGGCTGACCTCACACAAGTTAAACGGTGAGTGCTGATCGGCCTTACGGCATAAAAGCCCGTTAAGCTGAGAGAGTAAACAGTCGGCCCGCTGGCTGCGTAAGCGGATCAGCGGCATCGCCCGGAAGAAGGCGTGAAGTGCGCGGTTCGACTCCCGCCTGGGCTACGAAACTTTTGCCACAACTGCAGTATTCTTAGTGATACAATTCGAACCGCGTAGCAGCGCGCGTTTAAACACGCAGTTATCTAACAAAAAAACAGTTCAAAAACATCTTAAAGCCTTACCTTCCCGGTTTCACATCCAATATCCCCATCGATGTACGGCCTGAAGCCGGCTCACCGCAAGGTTAAACCGTGTGAGTGCTGATAGGCTAACGGCATAAAGCCGTTCACGGACCTGAGAGGGTAAAGAGCCGGCCCTGGTAGCGTAAGCGGATAGCGCACCTCGCGCCCCGGAAAGCGTGAGGGCGGGATTCGACTCACCGCCTGGGCACCGACTGTTTGCCCACACCCCGGCCCCCCGCGCCGTGCGCGCCGGCCGTGTCTGGCTCGGGCGCTCCGGCCGCTGCCCTCCGCTTCGCCGCGCCCGCGGCCGGGCCCACTCAGCATTCTTGTGATAACCATTTCGCAAGCGCGTAACGGCGTTAACAGGGCAGTTATCATAACCAAAAATTATTATTATTATATTAATTTTTGATTAGTGTTATGTTATCCCGCTTTCATGCTATAACCCAGTAACTTGTGTGTCGGTTTGCATGTTTATAAGGTTTGTAGTAAATGTATGTATGTATGTATGTATGTATGTATGTATGTATGTATGTATTGTATGTATGTATGTATGTATGTATGTATGTATGTATGGGTCCGTGCCGGACGCCCCGAAATGCTCCACGGGTGTCGAGTCCGCTGTAAGGAGAAAAACGACCGGCTAGGACAAACCGGTAAACCGATTGGAGGATGTAGGCATCGCCAGATGATTCGATTGTGATCAACAAGCGCTCCGTTATATAAGACAACCATTCGGTACATTCCGAGCCATTGCACGAGCTGCTGGCGTGGCAGCTGGACGTGTGCTCGTGCGGGGGCAGGGTGGGGGTGCCGGGTCGCGCTGCCTCCCTCTCCTGCACGTGCTCAGCCGGAGCTGAGCACATGTAGAGCACATGTAGGCAGAGGGAAGGGGTCCCTGGGAGGGGGGTACAGTGAGGGGTGCGTAGCGCTCACTTCAGTAGAAACGCGCTCCAAGGGATGAGGAAACAACCGCTAACAGAACTGCAAGCCAATATGTTACCGTAACGAACTACGAAGTTGTTTTGGTTGCGATAACACTCTCCACTATATAAGAAAACCACTACACTCCGAGCTATTGCACGGGTTGCTCATGTGGTAGTTGCACGTGAGCGCGTGCAAGAGGCAAGATGGGGAAGGGAATGGCGAGAACGGAAAGGGATGAGGTGAGGAATGTGGGAGTGGGTACCGAGTGACCTCCTCAGTGGGATCTGAGCCCATGCAGGGGAGGAGGCATATGGATTGAATCAGGCAAACTGGGTACAGTAAGGGGATGCGTAGCGTACGCTCAAATAGGAGCAGCCGGCAAGAGAGAAGGAAAGAACCGCTAGCAAAACTGCAGGCTAATCCATGTTATAGCAACGAACTAAGAACTTGTTTGGATTGTGACTCGCTCCCGCTATCTAAGCCAACCACTGTGATAGACTCTGTGCTATTGCAGGGCTGCTAGCTTGGGAGCTGGACGTGAGCATGAGCAAGGCGGTGGTAAAAACAGTGGCGGCGTAGTGTCCCAATGTTGCACCAGCTGCTCACGTGGCGGCTGCATACCACGTGCCGGAGTGGGCGCCGGCTAAATAGGGTCAGTGGGATATGATGTGGTGAAGGGGATACCAGATGAGAACGGCGATTTCGCGATTAGGCCCACATAGCGCCTGCGGCCGTAAGGCGTCTACGGTTGCGATAAGATGAGAAGAAAATGGATCGACCGCAATCGGAATTGAACCGATTAATGTTGCATTATCAAACTGTGGCAGCGTTTTGATAGCCATAACACCCTCCACAACATAACACAACCATTTAGTGCGCTCAGAACCATTGCACGGGCCATTCGCGTAGCAGCTGAGCGTGACCTGTAGGGTGTGCTGAGCGGGGAATAGCTGAGGTTAGTTGGAGATAGGTGAGGTGAAGGGGTACCATATTGGCGCGACCGACACTCGCCTTAACAGGAGCACGCAGCGACTGCGGAGACCAAAGCATCCATGGCTCTCATAAGATGGGAAGAGAGTAATCGATTATCCGTGACCAGATTTTGAACTTTTCATTATGAAAGGCCCTGCGATCATATGGCGCGCTTCTACATTTATTTGATTAGAAGACAGCGGTTAGTCACCATGAGAGCATCATAAATGCCTGAGACAGTAGTATCGCCGTGCATATGCCTTACTTTGCTCCTCTCTTTCACGGAGCTTATAGAAGTGAGGCTCGAAGGCAGTGCTGCATGACCCGGCGAAGACCGGGTTCCAAGAAGGAGGAGAGCTCGTGTTTGGCCGGGCGATGCCGACTGGTTATATTATTATTATTTACCAGTCGGATCGCACGGCTGACGCCGACTCTCCTCCTTCTTTTTGGCTCGCTTCGCCGAGCTGGCCTGGCTTCGCCAAGGCGCACCATCATAACGGTATGGAATTAGTTAATTGTATGAGCTACTCATATTGCGCGGTAGTGGTCGAATCAAAATAGACAGAGTAACCTAGCGAAATCTGCACTCCCTCAGAGTTGCGGAAGGCGTTTTCGGGCCATAGCGCCATTCTGATACGTAGAATTGAGAAATAGATAGGAAGTACAGATATCATATGTGTTGCACCGTAGATAAACAAATTCCGTTTTTATTACCTGCATCACAACATCAACGATGGGCGATTTAAACTTGTCATTAACATGCAATGCACACCTGCTAAGGTTGCATGAATGGCTGCAGATGACAATATTTAGGCAGCGTTCATTGAATATAGTTACAAACTACTCGTATTTCGTTCTCATCAGTGATTTAATGTTGAAAAGCAAAAAAAAATTATTTATACACTGAAAGCATAAAGTGTGTTCCAATTATCGGAGTTTTTGATTTCTCCAAACTTCCTGTTTTCAGGCAAAGTAATATACGCCCCCCCTAGTGTGATGAGTACATTTTCTAGTGCTATCAGAGGAGTGATGGCTGTGGAAAATTCCGCTTACTGAGAGGGTTTTTCAGTGTAGTGTCAGAGATGTCGTGAAAAATGTCCCCTTAATCTTATCTTATCATCGATAATATTGCTTGTCACTCGTCATCAATGTCGCTATCACTAAAAACTCCATAATTTCGTGGTGTAGCGGCTCCAGCGTTGATTGAACAACATCCTGCATCGTTCTCTATCAGGCCCTATCAGCTGTTATCATTTCTTGTCACCCCCCGCCGTCGCATTCTCCACCTCCCCTTGATACCATTTGCTGAAATCAGTCGCCTAACTGATGCTATGTAACCGCGTTATACAGTATGTTGTCACTCTCTAACTCCCTTTATCAGCGCTAGGCAGTTATTGTCACCGCACTATATCCTGTGCTATAACTACATACACTCTGAAAAAAAGGCCCGCACTTGTTCCATTTCGGACCGTTCCATTCTGCTTCCTTTCTCTTGCGCATTGCTCAGATCGGGCTGAGCACGCGCAGGGGAAGGAGGCAGAGGGGGAGGGGGGCAGTGCCCCCTCCCTCGCCCCACCCACCTCTGCCCCCGCAGCGAGCACACGTCGGGCCGCGCCACGGCCAGCAGCTCGTGCAATGGCTCGAGTGTACCGAATGGTTGTCTTATATAGCGCGGAGGCCGCTATCACGATCAAAACATCGGATTGATACTTCAGCACGCTGATTTGCCCTTGATTGCCTAGCTGGTCGTTTTCGCCTGCAGCGCGAACTCGACCTGAAGTATTGTGCGGACGGAACAGACAAACATAACAAACCTACATACAAACATACAAACCGACACACAAAGTTACTGCTTTATAGAATTATGAAGGATTATTATTATTATTTGATTATTATTATTATTATTATTATTATTATTATTATTATTATTCATTATTATCATTATTATATATTATCGACTGTTAACTAGTTGGCTGGAGCATTACTGCGGGCATGGTTCTGTCTGTACTACTGATTCAGTGACAGGATTTCTGTGCTCTCCCGTAATTGGCCTAATTTCCAATAATTCAAAATTAGGCTCATTTCGTCATATTTCCATATTTCTCTCTCTTTGATGGGCATTTGCTAACTTATCAGATTGTCAACTGATTGTCAGCTAACTTATCATGGTACTTATCAGATTTCTAAAAACAACAGAGATCATTCGTTCGCAATACGGCTTAGCGATTAAAAGGTAACAATATCGAAATCATAGTGAAATGTGCTTACATCATACTACTTCCTTTGAGCAGCTTTCACATATTCCGTCTGTTGTTGGCTCTTATCATTTCCCACTGGCGCAAGGACATTAACCTCTCACTTTTTGTCGAACCTCGAGAGTTAGGGTCGAATTAACTCCCGACTATAACACTAAAGGATAGAATTACTGAGCCTCCATTGATTCCATGGGGGCCAATAACGTCGCAAGTGAAGTAAAGTTGCGAAGCAGTCTACTGTTCCTTGACGTGCACTATGTCACAACTTATATGCCACCAACAACAGTTCCCTAACCACTCTGAATTTCTTATGAAGAAAGTTCCACAAAAAGCTACAACTCGTCCATTGAGTTTGTGCTTCCTCAACATGATGTGGACCCTATGTTATCCATCTGCTGTTATCACGCCCTGCCATCCACTGATAATATTCCATCGCTGCCTCTAACTTACTACTTGAGCTAACGCTCGTGGCCTTGCTGTGACGCGCGTTATAAGTCGATGCCCCCCATTTTTAAGGCCCCGTAAAGTATCTTGTCAACTCCTACCACTTCCTGCCACCAACAATATGTTCCTGCCCGATTCCCCTACATCAACTTATAAATTTTGAAGCGGCTTTATCGGTATTTTGAAAAATTTCCGGTCAAACACGTAGACAGACAAACAACAAACACACACACATACACACCAACAGACAAACTTAGCGGGTTATATATAGTAGGATCATTATTTTATATTATTATTATTATTATTATTTATTATTATTATTATTATTATTATATTATTATTATATATTATTATTCTCCCTAGCTATCGCCGTGCCCTTGCACAATCCGCTGTTCTTTTTAGGCGCCGCCACTTGTCCCAATACACTGCATCTTCAGCCATCTATCATTGAGATCCGTCTGCTATTCAGTGAGGCTCTTCTTGATAACATCCTCCTACCTCTTCTTTGGAGCTCCTCGTGGACGCTTGCCCTGTACTTCGCATTCCAACCCCTTAATTATGGGTGGTCTTCAGACCTCAGTACGTGCCCGTAACATGGCAGTCACTATTGTGCCTTCAGCTGGATCAGAGCCATCTTTGTGACTGCACTGACGAGGACATCACTAACTGCCGTTGAGCATGGCGACCTAAATTTTGCCTGGTGCACCTTGCAAATTAGCGCTCTCGAGCACCGCTTGTCGCCGAGGATGCCAGCGGACACCCTCCATTTCATCCAGACTGCATTGCGTCGGGCCCTTACCGCCTGGTCCACGCTCCCCTTTCGATGCTTTCGCCGTGGCGGTCTACGACGGATTCGGTGCACTCTTCAGAGCTCAGGAACTTGGTCTTCTTTCCATTCAGCCGGAGTTAATTCTCAGCGAGCGCATCCTGCCTCCGTTTTCACTAAAGTTCTTCGTGCTATGTGCTGTCAGAGCAATACTATATTCTTTGGGAACTGTGTGAGCCACGCACCTTGTTCCTTGATTACCTTCATCGCCTCTATCAGTACCCCATCTGGAACCACTGCCTTTCCAAACTTCATCATTCCTAACTCTAATAAAACCCTCATCATCTGTTCGAGGAGTGATAGGACCTGCTATCGCCTCTATCAGTGGGCCATCCGGAAAATCCTCTGTTCAGGAGTCCCTCGGAATATGCTTACCATCTCTTCCTGACTTCTGCTGAAACGGCACCGTTGCTGCTCTTCACAGTCTTCACTACCATGACATCCTGAGCAGCGCGATGCCGGGCATTGGCCAGTCGGAAGATGAACCTGTCCCCTTCTCGGCCATCCTTTCGTACAGGGCGTCCGCTTCGGTATTCTTGACCTTGGCAACGGCTGCCTTAGTGAGTCTCTTACAGCTCTCGGAGGCTGCGAGGTGTTCTGTAATCCTTGTCCTTTGCCAGCGTTCGTAAGCTGCCTTCTGCTTAAGGCTGCGTTTATACTTTGCGGCAGCGTAGCGTAGCGTAGCGCAGCGCAGCGTAGCGCTTCCAGCGTACGCCAGCGGCAGTGCCGAAGAGAGGATGCATATCGATCTAGCTTCACCAGCGTCACCAGCGGCACGCTGGCATACGCTAGCGGCACGCTACCGTACGCCAGCGTATTCTTCCATCCAAGCGTTTGCTAGCAGTTTGCAGCGGCAGTGGATGTATGAGACTATGGAGAGCTGAGGATACAAAACACATTCCGATCCGGCGTCTCTCACTCCGCGCCTTAGTCTCTACAAATGACACATCGCTCTGCGTCTCCACGGCACATGGTTCTCACAATACCACGTCCATCCGCGTCTCTCACTCGCGCGCCTTAGTCTCTACACCATCACAATGCGCTTCTGCTCTACTAAACGCACACATGTCTACAATATCCCGTCGTTCCGCGTCTCTACATAACATTCGCGAGCCTTAGTCTCTACAATCAATCGCTTCTGCGTTCTCCGACGCCACATAGTCTCCTACAATGCCACATGCGCTCTGTTCTCTCCGACGCCAACATGGTCTCTACATTACAGACATCGATTCCGCGTCTCTCACGGTCCACAATAGTCTCTACCTACCTGCGCTTGCAGCGCTACAAACCACGCTGGTGCCGCTGGAGAAACGCTCGAGAAACGCTGCTGAAAGCCTTAGATCGATAGCTATGGCTTCCCGTGCCCGCAGCTACCCAGCCGTGCGCTATGCGTACGCTAGCGTGCCGCTGGTGACGCTGGATAAGCTAAGAGTACGATATGCATCCTTCTTCTTCGGCACTGCGCTGCTTACGGCTGGAAGCGGCTACAATCTACGTCTGTCCGCATAGTATAAACCAGCCGTAACGATCCACTGAGTTTCCAGGAGCAAATGTACGTGTTCGCGTCCAGATCGATTATGTATAGGATATTGACGTATCTCATCTTCTCCTACTAATACGTAACCCGCTAAAGTTTTCTCTGTGGGGGTGAGCGTGTTTGTATGCTTGTGTTTGTGTTTGACACAGGAAATTCATCAACTTCTTTATAGTCGGATAAGCCGTAGATTGTCAAAGTTGTTCGCATTCCAAAGATTATAACAGCCCCAAAAAAATAGGAAGGATATGTGGAAGCTGCTAAAACGTGAAGTATTATGATGATTTCACATATTTTCGATATTGTAACCTTTCACCACTAAAGACCGTTCTATTGCCAACGGAATGAATCGTGTTTTATAAAGAAACCAATTCAGATCGCCTCCCTCCTTCTCTTTTAGCTCGGCTTTTGCCGAGCTTGGGCCTGGCTTGCCAGGCGCAAGCTAGATATTGTAACGCAATCTATTTTGACATGTGTTGTATGGGCTTTAATGGCGCCGTACCACACACCTTGCTGCAAATATGTAGTGTTAGGAATGTCACGATCCACAACGTGCCCATCTATAATGATTCGACCACTACAGCGTATGAGCAGCCCACTGTCGAAAAAAGTTGCGTTCAAATTATGTGCGCCTGGCGAAGCCAGGCCAGCTTGGCGAAGCCGAGCTACAGAGAAGGAGAGAGCTCGGCGTCAGCCGGGCAATCCGACTGGTTATTACTAAATGGCTCATGTAAAATCGGATCGCCCGAGCTCTCCTCCTTCTCTTTGGGCTGGCCTGGCTTCGCCAGGCCTCCATAATTAAAACGCAAATATTTCGATAGTGGGCTGCTCATGCGGCACTGTAGTGATCGAATCGTAATAGATACAGCAACTCTGCGGATCCTGCACTCCTAGCTACGCTTATATTCGCAGTGGTAGTTTGGTCCGTACCACAACGCCCATACAATACATAAATGTGTAGATACAGATACAATGTGCAGTCGGCCAATACAAAGCAATATGAATCGCTCAGTAGAAGAACAGATTCCATTAACCGCACCTGAATCTCTACCTAATAACGCTTCCCTTTTCAATCACCGTGCAACCCTTTTGCTGAAGTACAAATAGTTGTAGGTATCATGCTCTCTTATTACTCGTCCTATTGAACGCATAAAGCCTGCCTCAATCCTCATTATGTAAATTTTCGATTTTCTCCCAATTTCCTGACTTTCCTGTTTCACTCGAACTATATACCACCCCCCCCCCCGCACGTCGACATCGACATTCCGTAATAGGATAGTGGGATGAGTTCATTTTCTATTGTAATCAGAGAAGTGATGGCTTAACGAAAATTTTGCACATTGAACTTTCAATACTTGGCATTGTAGTGGTAAGAGATGTAATGGGAATGACCCCTTATCATAACCTATCAATTGATAAGACTGCCTGTCGCCCATCATCAGTTTCCTATCACTACTCTATAATTTGGTAGTGTCAAAGCCCCAACACTTTGACTGAACAACAACGGCAACTTTCCTTATCAACCCCTATCAGCTGTTATCACCTCCTGTCATCCGCCGTCGATGTTCTTATCTCCCACTCTATACAAATTTCTGAAATCAACGCCTAGCTGATGCTGTGTCCTGTGTTATGACTATGCTGACCTTCCCTTTCTATCTCTCCTTATCAAATCTTATCACCTCCTGGTAGTTCTTGTCACCGACCAATAATGTTCCTGTGCTATACCCGTTATCATACCTTGGAATCAACGAACCACAGTTGCTGTGACCCGCAT
>MU912148.1:0-25438 GCA_036418165.1 Cooperia oncophora | reverse complement strand
TGCGGGTCACAGCAACTGTGGTTCGTTGATTCCAAGGTATGATAACGGGTATAGCATAGGAACATTATTGGTGGGTGACAGTACTGCTAGCAGGTGTTAAGTTGTGATGAGAGGAGTTAGAATGACGAGGTGACCATGTTCATAACGATACGCAGTATAACCTGAGCGCTAGTTTCAGCAGGTGATATAGGAGAGGTGGGGAAGTCGACGGCGGGTGATTGAAATGAGTATCGAGCCTTTACACTAAATGGTATGCTGGGATGCATTATATAACACTACCAGTCGGATCGCCCGGCTGGCGCCGAGCTCTCCTTTTTTTAGCTCGGCTTCGCCGAGCTGGCCTGGTTTCGCCAGGCGCACATAAGGGATCTTAGAAATATATAAGAAGTACAGAATATCAATATGTTTGCACAGTAGATGAACAAATTCCGTTTTTATCACCTGCATCACAACACCAACGATGGGCGATTAACTAATCATTAATATGCAATCCACCTGCTAAGGTTGCATGAATGGCTGCAGATGACATATTCAGGCTGCGTTCGTTGAATATCTTACGGACTACTTTGTTATCCGTTCTCATCAGTGGTTAAAAGTTGAAAAGCAAAAAAAAGTTAAATACTCACTGAACGCATAAAGTGCGTTCCAATATTGAAGCTTTTGATTTTTCCAAACTTCCTGTTTCAAGCGAAGTATATACCCCCCTAGTGGGATGAGTACATTTTCTAGTGCTATCAGCGAAATGATGGTTGTAGGAGAATTTCGCTCACTGAGAGGCTTTTTTTGGCAGTATAGTGGTCAGAGATGTCATGAAAATGTCCCCTTATCTTTACTTATCAATTGATAAAATTGCTTGTCACTCGTCATCAATGTCGCTATCACTAAAACCCCATAATTTCCTGGTGTAGAGGCTCCAGCATTTGATTGAGCAACAACTGCATCGTTCTCTATCAGGCCCTATCACTTATCATTTCCTGTCACCCGCCGTCGCCTTCTCCACCTTCCCCTTGATATCATTTGCTGAAAGCAACGCCTAACTGATGCTATGTCCCGCGTTATGAGTATGTTGTCCTTTCCACTCTAACTCCCCCTATCAGCAGCTAGCAGTTCTTGTCACCCACATATTCCTGTGCCGTAACCTTATCATACATTGGAACAAACGCACCAGTGTTCCAGTCGGACCGCCCCCTCTGCTTCCTTCCCTTGCGCATGCTCAGATCGGGCTGAGCACGCGCAGGGGAAGGAAGCAGAGGGTGAGGGAGGGTGGCATCCCCCCCCCCCTTCGGCTTCACCCCACCCTGCCCCCGCACGAGCACACGTCCAGCTGCCACGCCAGCACCTCGTGCAATGGCTCGGAGTGTACCGAGTTGTTGTCTTATATATGCTGTTATAACAGTCAAAACATTGGATTGATACATCTGCACCGATGGGTTCTCGGTTCGGCTAGCGGTCGTTTTCTTCTTTCACTAACGTGTTCAATCCCGTAAAGCATTTTGCGGACGGACAGATATACAAATCTACATACATACATACATACATACATACATACATAATAACATAATACAACATACCTACAGCTACGACAAACGACACACAAAGTTTATTTGCTTTATAAAGATAGTAAGGTCCTTAAATATCATAAAGGGCAGAACTTTGTGTGTAGGTTGTGTTGTGTATGTATGTATGTAAGTATGTAAGTATGGTATGATTTGTCATCCGGCAAAATGCTCAACGGTTAGAATTAGTGGAAGGAAGAATGAGCGCTAGAGCAAATAGGAAATGATTGGTGGCAGATGTATCAATCAATGTTTAGGATTATGATAAAGCTGCACTATATAAGACCATTCATTCGTTAGGAGCGCTCACACATTGTACGAGACTGCTGCAGTGGCAGCTGAACATGTGGCTCCGGTGGGCGGGGGACAAGGGTGTGGCTGGGGAAGCGATGGGAGGGAAGGGGGATGCAAAGGGCCCTCCCCTGATGCTTCCTTCCACTGCACGTGCTCAGCAGCCGAACTGAGCATTGTGCAATGGAAGGAAGCTAGAAGGGGAGGGGGTTCGGGTGAGGGACCCTCCCTCGTACTTTTAGGGAGAAGGCGAGCGTATTTGCAAGCGCTTGGTAGGAATAGTAGGCGGAGTAGGGATACGAACGCTAACTAAACTGTGAGCTAATCATAAGTAGAGTAGGCAAACTAAGGTAAGATGTTGTTTTGATTGAGATCCGACAACTATCTAAGCACAGTTATTATTCCGTACATTTCTGGGCCTCGCGCAAGACCTTGCGGGTGGCAGCAGGATGTGGGGCTTCAGCCGTGGTTATTCATCTATTAGTCGGACATAGTGCCATTATAGAGAGAGCAGCACCTAAGTGAATGAAAAAATTTTGATATGCATGCATGAAGTGCGCCAACCAGGCCATCTAAAGAGAAGGGGAGAGGTCGGCTGATTAGCGGGGGCGAGTGCCGACTGGTAACATTATATAGACAAGCTACATAACGATGTCGAGGGGGGGGGTATATAGTGCAGCTGAAACGAGAAAATCGAAAAATTCATCAATCAAAAAATTAATCGGAAAAATTTCCGCAAATCTGCTTGTTATCTGATGTGTTAGGAGGTGGCGGTTGCGACTGAAGCAAAGTAAGGAGGGACCTCAACAACTGGGTGTGGGGACGTCCTGTCGGTGGTAACATTCCCCAACACACACTTTGACAACGTAAAAGCAAGGTAAAGCCCTCCTTTTTGATTCCACCCATGATTCTGCACTTATGCCTCTTCCGGGTGTTAAGGACTTATCCGGACCAATTCAACTTCACCCATTCTGATGTCACAACTGCGGTTATTAATGATATGGTGCAGCCTTCTCACAGTTTAAAGTGTGTAGTAAGCAAGAGGGACAAGATGGACTGATTTTGAACTATTTTCAACTCATTTTCCCATATTTTGGTAAATAAATAACTGCCACCGTTTGGCACATTTAGCGCAGTCTACCTCGCCCAAGGGATGAAACGGAAGGAGGAGCACCCGACGGCAGCCGGGTGATCCGACTGGTTTTAGCATAACCGCCGATAACGTGCGTTCCGTCGATTGGATTGCGACGTATGAACGTAGCTCGGGCTTCTGAATGGTCTGGCGGTAGTCTGTTTCGTCATTGGTTATCCACTGCAGATCAAGTAAATCAAAAGATGTTTGACCGCTGGAACCTTCTGCTCATATGCCTAACGGTGGCTGTCGTGATCGTTGGGGTATTGAGTATATCGAGCGGCCCAAAGTATGAAATGGAAAAAGTCAACGTCAGGATATTGTTTTAAAGCCAAGTACGCCCCTTGTTGCGCGCGTTCGAGCAGTGGTCATGTTTTATTTTATAGAAGTAGGTCATAAGGATCAAAGGGTGAACGAGTTAGATTGATGGTTTCTTGTCGGCAGTGAGCAGAATGTGTGTATGCTCCAGTCAAACTTGTTATCTTACACAGTGAAGAAGTAATGCATCGTATCCTCACACTGTGGAAACCAGCGCATTTTTCAGAAGGACGACTTGAAGAGTGCTACGAGAGCAGCGCCGATAACGGTACTGTTTACAATGTTTGTAATAGAAAAGTTAAAAAGTGGAAGGGAAGAGTAGGTCGATATATAATCATAAGAATGTAAGAAGCTAGACACTTTTTCAGGAGGACGATTTGAAAACTGCTGTGAAACCGATCCCGGAATCGGTATGAATTTTTTTAATCATGTGGGAGTCGTTCCGCTCTCTTGTTTCGTTTCCTTAGTTATATGACACTGCACTTTTGCAAAGGTTTTAAAACAACGAAGCTGAAGTCAAAAGGAACAGGTTGATCTATGAACACTACACTATGTCAGCCAAGGGAATTTTTAGGGTGACGATTTGAAGACTGCTTTGAAACCCAGCCCGAAACAGGTTTGAATTGTTATGTTGTTTCCTTTTACGTGGGGAACCGTTCCGTTCCCCTTCTTCGCATGGGGATGGCGCGGCACTTTTGCAGTGGTCATGAAATAACGAAGTTGGAGTCAGTGGGAATAGGTTGACTTATGATCGCTAGAATATAGACATGAAAGGGGGATCGCTTAAGGCGACGATTCGAAGACTTCCGCGAAACCCACTCCGAAGTAACTTTGCAAGCTTTTTTTTCCTCTTTATCATGGGGATACGCTGTCGTGTTTCGTCGCAGTGGTTAGACAGCACTAATTTCGGAATAATAAAGTTGAAAATAAAAGGAATAGGTTGACCTGTAATTACTAGAACATATTAAGCAAAGAAACTTTCAGGAGGACGATTTGAAGACTGCTTTGAAACCCACTGCGAAACAGGTATAAGATGTGAATTCAATAACAGGTTGTCGTGTGATCACTAGAATATATGAAACTGGATTTTCAGGAGGATGATTTGAAGACTGCTTCGAAACCTACCCCGAAACAGGTATAAAATGTGAATTCAATAGCAACTGTCATGTGATCAGTAGAATATATGAATCTGGGTGTTTTGACAGGAGGACGATTTGAAGACTGCTGTGAAACCCACCCCGAAGCAGGTGATTTGTTATACTTTTTTTATAAAGAAACCCGTTCCGCTATCTTGCCTTATCGCACTGTATGTTACTCTACTAATACCTCTGTACTCTCATTTTCTACGGGGATGGAAATTCGGTTCCGAGAGACGGTATAGGTTTGCTATGGGAACATTATTGGTGGCTCACAGAATTGATATCAGCAGATAACATGTGTCAGGGATGCTAAAAGAGGAAGGTTTATAGCGCCGTCCCAGTAGCAGCAGGATGTCTATATCAAGAATGATATGATATAGATAGATGATAATGATATGATATATATGATATAGTGCTTGGTGATGGGAACATTCATGGTGGGCAACAGCAAGTGATTGTAATGATACTGCATGGCAATGGGAACCCAAGAACTAGAGGACTGTAGAACTCAAATGTCACCTAATCGATAACATGCGTTCCAGCAACAATAGACAGTTGGTTTCAACAGTTAACAAAGTGTGACGGTGTGTGACGAATGTTTAGGAAAGTCCACTCTACTTCAGAAGTTCTCAGAAGTCCAATCTAATTTGAAATCTATACCCTTTGCTTTTCTGCCATTCCTCTATTATTTTGCCATTCTTTTCTGCACTTTTGAATAGGATTTCCTAATAGTTTTTGTAAAGTCTTCGGTCCATGCGAATGTTTGTTCGTGAATATCTCACCAGGGAGGTAAATTGAAGTGGACATCTGAGATAAAACAGTTTTCGGACTTGTGAAGCTGGTACAAGGTGGAAGGTTTGGTTTAGGATCCCGAAGAGGGAGAAAAGGAGAAAAATTTATTGTCGTGGATAATGTTCATCCTGCACAAGAAAAAAGTCGGGATGAACTCAAGCGCTGAATGTCTGATCCCAGAGCCTGGACCCTTGTCGACCTTCCCCGCAAAACATACATCCCTGCTGCAACTGCTGTTGGAGTTATGTCCGATTAGCTAAGGATGGTCAACAGGGTGTGCGCTTGGGTACCTCAGTTTCTTGTAGAAGATCGAACGCAGTACCGATTCTGTGCCGCTAGCAGTAAAGTTCTCAGCATGATATATCATTCCCGACTGTGAAAACGCACCCCGGCCCTACGTGGGTGGTCTTAGACTTTGAGCCAAAACTTACAATCTTCAATTTTGTATGAATGCAGATGAGAAGCCGCCCCTGTTCTTTCGTGAGGACTCAAGTGGATGATCATCATAGCGATGGATTCCCACACTGTGGCTTTCAGGCGTCTATATACAGAGAATAAAATCGTCGCTGTCGGTGTACAATGTCTGTCCCTCGGCAATCAGATCGGCAAATGGATGATATCACACAACTAAAAGAAGGCCACCGTTGCTCGTCACAGTGCCAGACTCCTAGTATTGTAGGGCGGTGCTGGGAAACAAACAATGCTGAGACTTCGGTTCAATCTCCCCATTCGCCCAACATAAAGCCGTTCCATTCCAACTGTTCTGGTCAATCGAGGGTACTCTCCGAGGCAAAGCGTTACAGCGTTTTGTCGTTCGCCAAAACTGCCAACAACAGCAGTTTACTCGCTTTAGTTGAAAAACCGAAGGTACTAGAGGTCTAAACGTTTTCTTGGACCTGGGAGCGGGTCATTGGTGAAGGAGGGATCTACTTAACTCAAAGCCGAAATATTACTGTTAAGCGCAATTTGTGCTTGCGGGCTTTGCCTTTGAACAGCATAATAAAAAAAGTGGGAGCATGTAAAGACCTTCAGCTTCGCGGTCTGCCGATATCGGCCGGCCGGGTGGCCGTCACGTCAGTCGTGTGAGTGCTGTGAGACTATGGCACAAAGAGCAATTAAGCTAAGAGGGTATGAGCGGCTCCGATGGCATAATGATAACGCACTCGCCCAGTAAGCAGGAAATAGGGGTTGGAGTCCTGTCTGCGGTCTGACTTTTGAGGTTGGAGTCCTGTCTGCGGTCTGACTTTTGATTATAACTCAGCACTTTTTTGGTAAGTTTCGACGAGCGAATCGTTGCTGTGCTGCTTCTTGCTTTTTGTCTCGGCTCTCAACTTACAGAAGAAGCTCAGAACTTTTTTAGGAGATACAGACAGAAGAAGCCCAGAACTTCTGTTAGGAGATACAGAGTATGACAGCTTGAAGTCGGTTCAAGCGGTCAAGTGATAGGAACTCGGACCTTGTGAAATGCCGGCATGGGGAGCCCTCTTGAGGAGCGACTGCCTGCGGAACCTACCCACTAACTTTCGAACGTCTAACATCAGCTGAGGGTGATGCTTGATAATGATAAGGAAGCACTCCATGAACCCCAATGATTCCTCAATCTTTGGCATGAATCTTCGTGAATGAAGTAATTCAGTAAGCTATTAGTTGGACTCAATAGAGCATTAATTTGATGTTTGTCTATGAGCTCGAAATCAAAATCTTCGAATAACTCAAACCGGTGTAAGCATTCTAGAGAAAGATAGTCTTTTGACCGCATACTTAGCAACGGCCTGGCGGTTTTACCTTTTTAATTAGAGGTAAAATAGAGAGGCTGTCAGAAATGCTTAATTTCGTCGACCTGACGTTCCAGTTCGAGCACTTGAATATTAGTGAAAGATAGACTTCCAACTAACTAGGGAAGGTCGTCAGGTTGAAATGGCCATTTGTAAGGAGTAGCTCACTAGACGTGGTTTAGAACCTAATCTCGAATCTGCTTTCGAAATTTGCAGAACGATTCTCTGAACGGAATTATGAAGGTTTTTCAGAATTAAAATGAAGGAAACAGAGTCGAGCGCGGTTTCCGGCCAGTTCGCATGAATAGCCGGGAAGCACCTTTACGATCAACGGCGGCATGGTGTAGTGACAAGGGTCTTGCTTTGCGGGCATGCTATGAAGGGTTCGGATTTCTGGAGAGGAGCTTGTTTTGCATTTTGTGGGGAATGTCTCTTTCAAGTCTAGAAAACACTCAAACGCTTAATGGGTGCCATATTCGTGTTCAGGGAGCAAAACTACCCCTGGGGACAGGTTTCTAGCTAGACGTGAGGTTTTGACCTAACTTTGAAAAGTGCGGTAGCAGTTGATCGAATGATGGTCACCAATAGTTCCAGGGCCAGTCTCTTGTCGATTGCTTGTCTTTGGACAGAATTTGCTTTTAGATACTAGGAAAACTGGAGCAGTAACATCATCATGCGTAAGAAGGGGTGAGACGAGGCTTTTGTGTAGGAGAATGTATCTGCTGCTGAATAGGTGTGAACGTCAGCTGAACTAACCGATGGATGCTTCACTTTTCGAAGTCAGGTCAAAATGCCAGATTTGGCTAGAAACCTCTGCCTAGGTGTAGTTCGCCCCGATAAACACGAATATGGCACTCGCTCAGCGCGAAAACGCCTGCACTCCGCGCCAAGGGCACCTGTACTTCCAAAAATTCTCCTAGATCTAAGGCACTAAGCACGCCAGTAAGCGTACACAAACTGTTTTTCAATCAAGCCAAGGAGAGCGCTAATCTAGTAGTGACGCTACAACCACTTTTTGCCACGTTTGCACAAGTAACAAAAAAGTTAAGCTCAGCATTGGGTGGAAAAGCTGGAACGCGGTGGAAAAGCTCCATAACTCCGTTCAGAGAATAGTTCTGCAAATTTCAAAGGCAGATTCGAGATCAACGTCCAAAACCACGTCTAGTGAGCTACACATTACAAATGGCCACTTCGACCTGACGACCTTCCCTAGTAAGAAGACTATTAGCTTCAAGGAAGCCAAGCAGACTATCTTATAGCGCGAGGAATGCTTTTCAAAACAGTATAAACTTCACTGGCAAAACTTTTGATCTCCAGAGGGATATTTCAAGTGGGGGAAAAAAGGCTATTAGCCGTATTCAGTAGATTACGTGTCCATTCACTGGGCTGCTTTTCCAGAGATAGGAGGAGCTTCGTGAGAAAGAGAATTCCACAGAAGCATGAGTTATGTGCTGAATTGGTCATACATTGGCGACTTAAGTGGATGATTGCCGAAAAGTAGATGGTTCGGTAATCTGGGTGCAAAAATGTTCCGTGACTCTTCTTTTTCTTCTCTTCTTAACGTTCCTGTCCAACTAATGTCAGGAACAATTTGTTTTCTTTTCACCTCGTTTCACGACACTTCTCAAAAGTCGGCCACAAGGAGCCCAGCAGCAATTGGGTTCATCCTCAGATTATCTATCCATCGTAGTTCAGGTCGCCCATCTACACTTTTAACTACGAAAATCACCTTGTAACTTGGACACGGCATCAGCGAGTGTTTGTTGGCGGTGAACGTACCAGCTGAGGGGTGATGCGGCGAGAGATTTGGTTATTGGCTGGACTTCGCTATTATCTTGAACAGTTTCATTCCGGACTCGGTCAACCGTGTGTACCCCAGACACCATCATAGAATTTTAATCTTCATAACAGCTCGTTTCCCTGTTTGCTCTGGCGTAAGCTGCTTGTGCGGCTCCATAGGGCGAATGGTCTTACAACTGAAGTCAGTTGGGGTTCTCTTGCTGTAAAAAATTATATAATTTTGAAATTAATGCATTATCTCGTTTTAGTCGGAAAGTAGGGAGGGTATCAGGGCTCAATGTATGGTAACAGAGTGAGACATTACTAACATATGAATGGCTAGCCAGTTTTTATTCAAAGGTCTTGCGCATTGTCCATTTGACTATTATTGTTGCTTTTTTCGCGACTGTTCGCCCTTGAAGTCGAAGAAGGGTTCTTCATTCTACTAATAAAGGGGATGATCAACAGAAATACAAAGCAGCAGAGAAATATATGATGTTGCTGTCATTTTGCGGAATTGGCACGAAAACGAGTTTTCTGATAAAGAGGAAATTGTTCTGTTAA
The DNA here is from genome assembly GCA_036418165.1 of Cooperia oncophora. Taxonomy (NCBI): domain Eukaryota; kingdom Metazoa; phylum Nematoda; class Chromadorea; order Rhabditida; family Trichostrongylidae; genus Cooperia; species Cooperia oncophora. The sequence continues at coordinate 16,092 of MU912148.1, read as the reverse complement.
CACCTTAGCGACATTGCGTCCCAATGCTGGGACGCACCTTATTGCCGCGTGGGATATTGCGTCCCAAAGCTGGGATGTGGCATGTGTGAAAAACCATTTTAATGCGTTTTCAAATTTGCAACAGCCACATATCATCCAGAAAGAAATTGTAGAATGTAAGGTAACTGTAAACAATGCAGTAGTGTCATTGTGAGTGTTTTATCGAGGGGATGAACAAGTAATTTCCTTGGAAAAAAGTACATTTTGGCTATATAAAACTGATGCTTTATCTGCAGATAACTAATGTGATAAGGTAACTTCCGACAATAGGAGATCTAGATAGAATCCATTTCACGACCACTGGAGGAAAAATATTCCTTTTTGCGAGCTCGCTCCCACGCTCCACGTGAATGAGGTGGAAGTATTTCATGAAGATCTGTGGTTTACCTTGAAAGTAATCAGAAACAGCGAAGCCTTACTAGTTACTGCAAGGTGTTCTGGTACTTCTCCAATTGTTTTGGTGTACAAGCGCCCGAGCATTCACGCGCATTTTTCGAAAATGGAAAAAACTGCTCGGTTCCACGCTGCAGACGCGCGAAAAGTCGCCTTGTCGCCAATGTGTTAACGCTAAAGAATGCGTGCCTATTAGGCGGTATAGGCGTGCCTATTCGCAATTGCACTCAACGTTTTCTCTAGGCGCTTCCTTAAAAACAGTTTGAAAATCAGTTTCAAGAGGATTAATGGGTAGCATTAACTATCGCTTTCCTGCGCAGTATTGTTACTACAAGGAAGTTCAGAGGACATTTTTTGATATATGGCACAGAGGGACATTCGTTGTTTGTAGGATGATGGAAGTAGAACTGCCTCCGAAGCGACTCCAAAGCCGGTGAGAATAATGGCCATCGCTTAAAAACTTCGTAGCATTCAGTGATCAAGATTTTTTTTGGAACACAAACATAACTCTGATCATTTTACTCCCTTTACAAATTGGAACTGAAGTGATTGGCATTTTGCAGGATGATGGTTGTGCCACTGCTGCAGAACCCTCTCCAAAAGTGGTAAAGGCTTGTATGTCATGTTTTCTAACTTCAAACAGAAACCAATCTCTGCTTTATAGGATGATGGATGTAGGACTGCTTCTGAGTCAACACCTAAAGCGGTACGTATTTCACTGCGAAAAAGCTCGATGGCAGGGTTCAGTGAAACTTCGTTTGAGAATGAAATAGAAGTAGATGTAGATCGGGCTCCATCGTGAAAGAACGTCAGTAGAAAAAGAAATGCGGATGCCGCAAAGATACCAGTGCAGTAGCATACTCATACAGTGGGTCCCATTAGTGACGCGTATATGTTGCAATCCCTTGTAAACCTTCAGGCGAATCGTAATTGAATCTATGCTCACGTTTTTAGCTAAATTTGCAACTACGTGCAGCAATGTAATCGACGAATTGTTCTCTTGTTGAAAATGCAGGCCTGGTCTGTTCGTCCATCCATTTCTCATAAACCCTTCCTCACCTTTCACAAGTTCTAACTAACAAAAAAGGTCATCCGGACGCCATGGCCATACAAGAGAGTTACACATTGGAGTTAGTACCTTGAGACCGCGCGTTGTTGTGAAGTTTTCCTCAACGACTCTTTCACATTCTGTAAGGATTCGACTAGCAAGTTCGTTGGAACTTATGACCATGTGTAATTTGGTATGCTGGGAGCACAAACTGCAGAAGCTTCGCACCGCCGTTATACAATCACTACATCGGCGAGTGATTACAACTTAAAGGGCTGAGCATTAATACTGGGTGAAGCGTGCCGGCGCTCATCGATACAAACACCTGAAACGGTCCATTGGTCTCGGAGTTGGTTTTCCATTGACGACTGGTCGTCAAATTGGACTAATTCTTTAATCGTTTTTGAAAATGTGTTTCACGTGTTAGCATCATTTTCGTGATAGTCGGAGGAGAATTTCAAACACAAAGCAATCGCTGATTACAGGCCAACCACAGGAACGCTATGCGCCCATACTACTACCACCACTTTTCCGACGTTGCTTGTAGACCTCACATTTATCTAGTCGTTCGTCTCCAGAGATTCTGGACTCCCCGAATAGGAATGTGGCGTTCTTGCCAAGCAAGCGCTCATGAGGAGCTTTATTGACGATAGTTAACACTTCCTTTGAGATCACGGGACGTCTAAACCTACCAGTTGCTGCTCGATAACTCTTCCTACAGAGTGCAGTAGAAGAACTAAGATGCAGAATCGATAGACCTTCAAGACGGGTTCCTGAAAAAGCGAAAATATCGGCGGGCCGAGGAACCAACATACAAACTAATGGCTGCTGGGTCAAACAAACTATCGCCCGACAATGGCGCTAGCGCTACCTTCTCGTCTAATTTGCGAAAACACCCACAAATGATAGCATGAAGACATTGTGCAGTAAAGCCTTCATAACTCCATTCACAGAGTAGTTCCGCAAACCCTAGAAGCTGGTTTGAGAGCAGCGTCCTCAGACGCGTACGTGAGTATACCCCTCTTCTTGAACGGCTTGAACGGTCATACCGACCTGGTAACCTTCCCTTGTGAGGTAATGACTCATACCTCTCCTGCTTCAGGTAGTGACCCTACCTCTTCTCCAGCGCGGACTCAGCTCCTTAAGTGCAACCTCCATTGTCGCGTAAGATTGCTATTATTTTGGTCTGTGCTAATTGGCCCATCACTGTACACGTCCTCGTACGGGACAGTTCTCCCTCCAATGAACTGAATAGGTTTCTTTTGACAGCCTCTCCGATTGCAGGCAATATCCTGTTACGTCTCTGTTGTGAATCGGAACCATGAGCAGCGTAGTCGTTTATTAGGTCCAAGCGAAAGCCGAACGAAAAGTGAACCATACTCGATAACAGGAAGGATCTGGTATCGCCCAGCACTACTATCACTTAGTGTAAACTACTACTAATATCATTCCTCAACACCTCCCCCAAATATGTGTCATATTTCTTCATTCTTAGATTCACTTGAAGACGGTTGCGTGGCTGTCGGTGTCGTTTCGCCTTGCTTGTATCTGCCGGCGGGGCAGCGACTGCATCTCGATTCAGCATGTCGTCATTTGAATCGGTCGAGATCTTCTTTTCCTGGTTGTACTTGGCTTCTTTCAGCTTCTTCTGTGGATTTTCTTCACAGATGGACTGATCTGGTATCTCAGCTCCACTAGTGGTGACCCCCTTTGATCTTGGTCGAATTTGGTCAATGTGTCTTCTCCAAAACTGACCATCTTCCGTCAGTGCGTCGTACATGACGTGACCATGACGGCTCTTCACGCGAGCTGGAATCCATTTCTTCTGTCCAGGAAAAAGGAATTCTCTTCTCCATACGGCTTTCCATCCGATTCGACCCTCCTGGTTTTCCACAATGAAGACTGTCTGCTTCCCTCGGAGCATTCTTGTGGCCTTGGATATTTCTTCGTCCCTTCTGGACTGTCTTCCAATCGAATTTCTGGTCACGGCCGGCGTGTTTATTTCAACACCGCCTTCGAATCTTCTTCGCCTTTCCCCGCCAAGTCGATTTGTGTGAATTTCTGTCCTCTATATAGTCTTCTGAGGCGGAGGTGGTGTAGTGAAAAGTGGCGCGCTTACCACTCGCGCGGCGCCGGGTTCGAATCCCGGGTCGACACCCGTCCAGGCCAACCAAGCCTTCTACCTTCCGGGGGCGGTAAATTGGTACCAGATTCGTCTGGGAGGATAAAACATTGACTTGTACATCGGCTCGTCACCGCAATTCATTGTATAGGCCACATCGCATTCAATAAGCCACTACGATTCTGAATATAAGTAGAATGCGCGCCGCATCCCACAAAGGGATTGATCAACGGCAAAGACTTTATCCTTTATCCTTTTTATCAGTAATTATCGCTTCCAGTCGCCCACGTTTATGTCCCCATCTTATCCCCTATATCACTTGCTGAAACGTACGCCTCGCTGATGCTGTGGCCTAGGCACGAATACGAAGGCCTCACCTTTCTAACGCCCCTTATCGGACCTTATCAGCAGCTTACCGTTTTTGTCTCCCACCAATAATGTTCGCGGTCTATACCCTCTATCATACCTTGGCATCAAGAGCTTGCTGGTGCTGTCACCCGCGTCATGGATATGATGCCCTCCTACTTCTAACGCCTCTTGTCGAATCTTATCAGCAGCTTACAAGTTTGTGACCCACTAATAATGTTCTTGGTTCACACCTTATATCATATATTGGGGTCAAGATTTGGCTGTCACACGCGTTATGAAAATGGTAACCTTCCCCTTCTAATGCCCTTTATCGAATCTTATCAACTGATATCACTCCCTGTCATAGTGTTTCCTTCACACCCCCATCACTTCTTGAAAACAATGTCTCTCTGCTACTGAGACCGGCGCTATGAATTTCATGACAAACGGGTGCACACACACACACACACAGGGCACCCACCCACAGAAACATACTTAGCGATTATTAGGTCATCATTCGAAAGTTGCCGGAACATATAGAGGAATGGCAGAAAAACAAAAGGGCATAAGGGAAACGGCCACTGCACCATTTGGAGCGTAGTACTTTAGCTGTGTATCCTGTGAAATTTGCGGAGCCTATGAGGAAGTCTCGAGAAGTTGAAAAGGAAGCCGCCAGCGAGGTGAAAACTCGCGCCGATCTCAAACAGGCGTCATAAAGAGGAAGATGCGCTGTCAAATTTGACCGCCGCGGACAAGTAGTTGCTTGCGATGTGATGGTGTTTTCGAAATACAAGGTGGAAGGTTCGGTTCAGGAGCCGAAGAAGTGAAGAAGGCAGAAAGAATTTATTGGGTGGATAGAATGCTCATGGTGTGTATCGTCGCACAAGATAAGAGCGGATGAAGTCAAGCACCTGAATGTCTGACCGCAGACCTGGACCTTCGTCGAGCTTCCCGCGCAGTTGACATCCATTATGTCCACCAAACTGCAAGATGGTAAGAGGTGTGCGCATGGGGACTGTAATTTTCTTGTAGGAAACACGAACGCAGTTATGATCTATAACATTAGCAGCAATGTTCTCAGACATGAGAATGTCATTTACGACTGCTGCAAAACGCACCCCAGCCTAAGTGAAATATGGCGGTGGTTTTGTGATCAACGAGCCCAACTCACAACTGCAAATTTGTTCGATGAACTCCGACGAGAAGCGCGAGGACGAGCAAGAACGTGACGTTGCCAGGGATGAATCATCATAGCGAAGGATCTCCCACACCGTGGCTTTCAGAGGGCTCTACATAGAGAAAAAATCGTTGGCTGGCGGTGCTATTGGCTGATTCCTACGGGCAATACAGATCGCCCAAAGTGGGTAAGTACCACCAACACACAAAAAGCCACCGTTGCTTGTCATTAGTCCAGACCCCGAGTAACTGTATGTAAGGGTAGTGCTGGGCCACAACAATACTGAGACCAGGGTTCATTCGCCCCATCGCAGCACATAAAGCCGAGCGACTCAGTTGTGTCTCGTCAGTCGAGAGTACTCTCCGGCAAACGCTACAAATGTTTTGTTAGATCGCGAAATTGGCTATGCAAACAGCAATTTACTCGCAGTTGGTTGAAAAACCGACGGTACCAGCGTCAAAGACTCTCGGGACCTGGGAGCGGGTTCATTGGGTAAAGGGATTTTTACTTAATTTTAAGGCCAAAAATATTACTTTTTATATCTAGTTCTCGTCTTTGTTTTATTCGAGAATAACCGCACGTTTTGAATGGGCATGCGCTAATAGATGAATAGTAGGAATGTGGTAAGCAGACATAGCAACTGAATGAAGGGCTGAAAATGAGAAGCTCCCAAATTTCATAGTCGCACGTTGTAGCCAAGCATAGCATGGACTCCAGCAAGTGATAGTAGGAATTAGGGTGGCGGCACTCAGTGGTAATTGACAGACAAGATTGTAACAAATGGTTTGAAGTGACGGAAGTGAAGTGAAAAAAGTGTTCGACATTTAAGTCATTTATTCACGCGAAGTGTAGGCAGCTGGAACGTTACGGGAAGAAGTTCTCAGACTGCTCTAGAACTGAGGGCGCATATGAACGTTAGATGTCTTTCGTTCTGATGTTCAAAAAGTGGTCCCGCAGTCCTCATGTCAAATTGCTACGGAAGCATTGGACTCCTTTTGGGTTGGACTTTTAAATATGTTCTGGACGGATAATGAAGATGGAGAAAATATGGCTGATATGAGTAGGGATCAGGAATATGGGCATGCCCAACCTTTTATTGTGATACCGAATTTTCGTTCCTCGGCAGACGCGCGTATCCCGTTTCCGCGCAGCTGAAGCTCGTAAAGTGACCTACGATCCTAGTGTTTATCTGCTGATGCAGATTAATGTCACATGAAACAATCCATCGTGTTCATAAGACATCATCTTAGTTTGAAAGGCAACGGCCGCCTTCTGCTGTCTTTCTCGCGCACACGTGATCTTTTGTCTTTGCACGCTTCTGTCGTGGGCGCTCCCAATCCTGTGGTAATGTCGATCGTGTCTGTCAGTGGTTCCTGTGGGTCGCACATAATGTCTTCGGAATGTGTTGTTTTCCCACAAAACATGTGTCTATTCTAGTATTAAACTTGGTCTTACTGCAATCCACGCATGTTTTTGTTCGCTAGCTCGTGGCGTGCCTTCGCTGCTCGAGGTAACGCTTTCCATCGATCTACCTGCTTTCTCCTCGTCTCCTCCCGCCCACGTACGTGCGCACGTGCTCACGTTTAGTTGCCACGCGAACAACTCATGCAGTGGTCTTCACTGCACTGAATAGATGTCTTGAAAGAGAAGAAAGATCACCTACTTTATACAGTTTGCTACATCTGTTTGCTTCTGTCTGGAAATTTAGTCCGACCCGAAGTATGGTTGGCGGGAAAGTTCTGTCACTTTTTTCAGATTTGGGGTTTTTTTATCGATAGGAGTGTGGGATCAAAATTGTACAGCATGTCTCTGCGGGGTCCTTGCCATTTCTTGAGCACCTCATAGATGCCATTGCTTCACAATGCCGGGAGGCACGACGCAAAGTTGGACACCACCTCAAACTCGACTTGAGATTGGGTTATGGAGATTTTTCGTTCACATTACGATTGATTACGAAAGGCAGCTTGCTGTTAGAAGGGGCGATGTCCGTACTACACCAATGCAAGGGGAGAGAAATCAAGCTCCATTGCATGACGTACGGCTCGAACTTTTTTGGACCGAGTGTGTTGCACTATCTTGGTGAGGGCCGGCTGTGCGGACAAATTTTTCCCTCTGATTGACAATACGCTTTGAATCTCGTGGCTACCTTACGTACGAACTGACCGAGGAAGCAGTTTCTTCATTCAGCAGTTTCCCGACCCATAGCTCCCTCAAGCTGAGTTTGCAGGTAATTCAAACCTCACTTCGTCATCAAAACTGTAGGCTCCCCAGACTCCCGCCTTGGAGCGTAACTGTCGTGGTAAGGTTATCCGATGGTTGAGGGCATCGTGCTCATCCAGCTGCATTATTTTGGCATCTGCAGCTAACACGCTGGCGTCAGGGTGCTGGGAGAAAGAGTTTGAGGAAGCGCTTGGAGGGGTTGGTGTTGATGGTAGCGGATAAAATCCTTGTGCATATTGCAGATGAAGAAGCGAGAGGCAAGCGAGTGGTACTAATATAAAGACCACTCCTTGTTGTATAAGAGCTTACATTACCGGTTACCCCTGTTGGTGATGGGCAAGTAATTTGAGTTCGAAAAAGGGTGACAGAACTTTCCCGCCACCCTAATACAACATGAAGAGGTCGGATCAAGTTGTGATGGGTAGGGCGTGGAACGCGATGAAAGAGCACACTCCATCTATGCTACGTCCCGCACTTTGTGGGCGGGGCATGCATCCTTAGTTGCCGCAGGGAAAATCCATTGTTCGGTTCCAGAGCAGCCGAGAGGTGAGGAAAAGTAGAATAAGGTTAGCAGATAGTTCGCAGGCTGGTTGGTAAGACATAATCGAAACGGAGCTAGCGTACTGGGGGTGGGCGGTGCATCCCCCGAAACTCTATAACTCGGTTTTCAAGATAGTTGAGAGATGAAAGTGGATGGGGAAGGGAACTTTCAACGTTGGGTAGTGTGTTCATACCCACCCACAGTGGGCGGGGCTTGCCCACAAGCAGAATCCACTATTGAAAAAATTCCAGTTTGCTACCAGAGCATTTCAAAGGCCAGGAAAAGATGAATTAAGGTAAGCAAGAGGTCAGCGGTTGAGAAGTGTGCGACATACGCGTAGTGGGCGGGACTTGCGCCAATGGTGGCGAAGCCAAACGGAAAATCGGCGCACTTCAGGCACCGAATATAGTGGATTGAGGTCAGTGAGGAGGTTACCAGTTGAGAAGTGTGTGCCACACACGTTGTGGGCGGGGTCTGCGTCGAGTTGGGCCGCAAAATTTGTGAAACGTCCTACAGAACTTAAGCCACGAAAAAGTGTTCACCGATGAGTCGCTATTGGCGTGGGAACATAAACGTGTTTGCGGGACGTGTGCCGAGGTGAAAGAAGCCGATTAACGTAGTTCCGTCCGCATGAAACCTTAGACACGGAAAAGCGCAAGTGGAAGTGATAATAGTTAAGAGAATGATGTGGAAGAGGGCCAGGACCGTGGGCGGAGCGGGCACAGCGGTGAGCGGATGAAGGACCAGAACTTGTGAATGGGTTTATAGTAGAGACCGTGAAAAAATGAATAACGAAGTAAGCTTTTATCGGCTGGTTCCGGAGGTTACACAAGCACCACCAGCCAAGTGAGATGCGCAGCGGCTTATCAAATTTTCCCAGTGAACGAAGTGGTATTCAAATCAAGAGTCGGCGCTCTTCTCATTTATTTTGTCATTCTCGTTTATGAAACCGCTCACCATAAGACCTGCGAAAAGTAACTTCGTGACTCTGCTGTATGCTGACGATGCCTTTTCCGCAGAAGTCAGCAGCCAACTTCAGAGTGAGGCAAAGATTTGGAACGATCTCTCAGCCATTGCGGTGTTCGTCTCAAGATCAAGCAGACAGAATATCTGGAAACTAACGCTTGCGGTTGTACCACTGAATAGGTGGTGAAGACATCCCATTAACCAATTCCTTCGCGCACATCTAGGATTGCCGTCAAAAGGAGGTGGTAGATGACAAGATACGAGCAGAGATAAAAAGCACCGTTGGACGCGATGGAAAGGTTACTGCGATGCTGCACGGGCAGGCGCTGCAATCCCCGCACACGCGTCCGCCTCTGTGCTATTGATCCGATGCTGGCTGGTTGCAAGACGCGCAAGAAGCCAAAGCTATGAAGATGCGAATGTTGCGATTGGCAGTGTGTGTTATACTCTTCCACATTTGTGGTTCGCCGAAGACGGGTGTGAACTGTACAGGAGATGCTGAAGCGACGACTCCGTGTGTGCCACATCGTACACGCCGTGCCTTATGCCGTCGTGGCATCGCACATCTTTTAAAGTGGTAGAGGAAGCCTAGACAACGCCGGCAGGACTTAGTCAACGCAGTGGACATGAAAACTGCTGAGCTGCGCAGAGAGGATGCACTAGAACAACGGCTACTGCGCGATCGGAACACGCATCCTGGCGACCAGTGGGACAAAGTTAAGAAAAAAGGATGGCCTGCATTACACGCGTAGACACTAAGCGACTCACGCAGCTTACACACACACAAACACACAATGAGCCTATGAGGCCTGCGTTTATACTTTGCGGCAGCGTAGCGCAGCGAGGCGTAGCGCTTCCAGCGTACGCCAGCGGCAGTGCCAAGAGAGGATGCATATCGATCTAGCTTCACCAGCGGCACGCTGGCGTACGCTAGCGTTTCTCCAGCGTTTCACCCAGCGTTTTGCTAGCGTTTGCAGCGGCAGGGCGGAGTGGAGACTGTGGGAGAGCTGAGGTAAAAAAACACAATGATTGCGCGTCTCTCACTCCCCCTTAATCTCTACATGCCACATCGCTTCTGCGTCTCCGACGGCACATAGTCTCTACAATGCACATCTGCTTCTGCGTCTCCGAACGGCCACATGTCCTATAATACACGTCGATTCCGCGTCTCTCACATAGTTCTCTGCTCCCTGCCGCTGCAAGCGCTAGCAAAACGCTGGCTGCCGCTGGCAGAAACGCTCGAGAAACGCTGGTGAAGCTAGATCCGATAGTTATGCTTCCCGTGCCCTCGCTACGCCAGCGTGCGCTAGCGTGCTGCTGGCGTACTCTAGCGTGCGCTAGCGCCACGCTAGCGTACGCCAGCGGTGCCGCTGGTGACGCTGGTGAAGCTATCGATATGCATCCTCTCTTCGGCACTGCCGCTGGCGTACGCTAGAAGCGCTACGCTACGCTGCCGCCAAAGTATAAAGGCAGCCTTAGTAGAGTAGAGTAGAATAGTAGTGATTTTTTTTTGTCTGAAATCTCTACCCCTTGAAAAACGAAGCGCTTTTTTATCGAAAAAGAAACGCTTCTTATAAAGCTATCTCATTGATATCACTTGCTGCCCACCGTTAGGAGTACCATCGCACTCCTGCTGGAAACAAAAGCCCTTTGTTCATTCAGCCGTGTTGGCATTGGGGGCCGCCTCCTCCTTTGACGTTCCTAAGCATAGCTTGGGCAGCTGCCGATCTCACCCAAAAACGTGCTCCCGTCCTGTCCCTTGCTGCCCTCCCCTTCCTTGGAACGAACGTTCGCACGGTTTGTTACAACGAGCGCTGTGATCTCACGTGACAAATAGCTTTACAATACACATCAATAAACACATCAGTTGGTTTTCATATTCATATTATATTCCGCCATATTATATTTATTTATTTATCATATTTATGTTTCGCCCCGCCGGCTGACGCCAGCGCGGCTCCTTCTTATACAGGCCCGGCTGCGCCGGCAGGCGCGGCTGCGCAGGCGGGCGTACTTCTCTCACATATTTCTAGACTCAGCTGATATCCGCCTTTTGTTCTGTACTCCACTTCCTCCCGTGTCTTGAAGTACTCTTGAGCTATTTTACAGATTCTTTTTGACTCCGCCCACCTCAGAGCAGACCCCGTCCACAATTTTTGTGCCCCACACTCTTCAGCCGGCGACCCTCTGCTGACCTTAATCCACTTTTTTGCCGCTGTCTGAAGTGTTCTGGAACCGTTCTGCAGATTTTTTGTGTGACTGAGCCCACCTCGAAACAGGCTCCGCCCCAATTTTCGGCCCCACAGTCCTCGCCGGCGACTCTCTGCTGACCTTAATCCACGTTTTTTCCGCGGTCTTTGAAGTGCTCTGGAACGTTTTAGAGAATTTTCGTCTTTGCTCCGCCTACCTCGGGATGGCCCGCCCTTAATATGTATACCCCCAGTTTCTTAATCGGCGAACCCTTGCTGACCTGTATTCACTTTATTCCGGTCTTCGGAGTGCTCTGGAGCGTTTTACAGACCTTTTTGTTGGGCTCCCTTGATGCACTTTTTTCCGGTCTTGGAGTGCTCTGGGACCGTTTCTGCACGATCTTTTGTCTGACTCGCCCACACTTCGAAGTCGGCTCCGCCCCAATTTTTGTCCACAGTCCTCACCGGCGACCCTCTGCTGACCTAATCCACTGTTTTCTTCCGATCTTTGAAGTGCTCTGGGACAGTTTTAGAGAATTTTCCTCTGGCTCCACCCACCTCGGCTGCCCCGCCCGTACAATGCCGAGGATCGTCCCAGTTTTCTTAATCGGCGACCCTTGCTGACCTGTATTCACTTTATGCCGGTTTCGGAGTGCTCTGGAGCGTTTTACAGAACACTTTGTGTTGGGCTCCTTGATGCACTTTTTTCCGGTCTTGGAGTGCGTCTGGACCGTTTCTGCAGATCTTTTGTCTGACTCCGCCACTTCGAAGTGGCTCCGCCCCCAATTTTTGTCCACAGTCCTCACCGGCGACCCTCTGCTGACCTTAATCCACTTTTCTTTCCGATCTTTGAAGTGCTCTTGGACAGTTTTTAGAGAGATTTTCCTCTGCTCACACCACCTCGGGCATGGCCCCGCCCACAATATGTATACCCCACATTTCTCAATCGGCAACCCTCTGCTGACCTTAATCCAATTTTTTCCCGTAGTCTGGAGTGCTCTGAAAACTATTTTTACAGATCTTTCGTCTGACTCCGCCCAAACGGAGCAGGCCCCACCCACAATGTTTGCGCCCCACAGGCCTCACCGGCGAAACCTTTGCAACTGACGCACGTTTTCCCGAGTCTTTGCATATCTCTGGACCGAGCTACAATACATAATTTAAATGAAGTGAGTCCAGCGGTTTACGGCAAGCTCCGCCCTGTGGGACGGATCTCACAAATTTTGAGCGTGAGCGCGTGACCGAATATCATCGCCAGATATTATTTATTCTGCGCGTGAGCTTTTTGCGGCTTACTGAACACTCGCGAAACGAGTTACTGAGTTTTATGCGAAAGCACCGGCGCCGCCTTGAGTACGCCCCGCCCATTTTGGATGTGTCTGCCACAGTTAGTCTGGCGACTCTTACTAACCTTATTCCCTTTTTCCCCATCTCTGCTGCCGGAAGCAAATTATGAACATTTTTTGTGGAACCCCAAAATTTCAGCGAGTTGCCCCCGCCTACTGTGGCGGGGCTTCGCCATAGTCAAGTGTGCTTTTTATTTCTTGTACCATGCTCCACCATCCCCACCTTCCCGACTCTCCAAGTCGTTCTTTCACGGTCGAACCGAATTTCCGGACAGACAAACAAACTTACAAACAAACAAAACAAACAAAAAGCAACGAACAAGCAACAAACTTACAAACAAACAAACTTACAAACAAACAGAAACTAATGCGAAACTAGTGTTTGGTCAGTTGATAATTTGAGTCTTCTGCGATATTTCCTCCTGCGCAACCTGCTTGAGCCTTTTTACTGCTTGCAGGAAGAACCGTGTACAACTGCCCGCGGAGCACCAGAAGCAGTCGAGGTTGACAATTTTCCCTTCGTTTTCAAACTCCGTCATTGTTTCATACTGGACCTAGATGTGCAGTTACAGCGGCTGATCATCGTGTTCCAGTGTATTCCTGAACAAAAGGCACAAGATTCGACTCGCGCAAGAACTTTTTCTGAAAGATCGACGGAGATTGTGACCAAACGTGTAGTGGAAAGGACTGTGACGGTAGGTCGTTACGTAGTTGTCGTTACACGGAAATGGGATACTCTGTCGCAGCGGAGCATTTAATGTGACATGAACTGGTAGACTAACAGTAGTGTTGGAAGTGAATAAATCGTTTCAGGAAGATGATCTTCACACAGCTGAGCCAGTCAGGACACCAGCTGGTTCGGATGCAGGATGTAGCACCGCTTCTTTGCCGGAACCAGTAAGTAAAAGTAGTGCCATTTGTCCTTGTTTGGGATTCGCGATTCCCGGATGAACTCACTTTGACACACCTGTAAGACATGCATTGATTTTTTTTCCACACTGTGGCCATGCAATATTTTGTCCCGTTCATGAAGTAGTCTCTCCTGACTGAATTAGTTTTCGGGTTATTTGCACACCACTCGGATCGCCCGGCCAACGCCGAGCTCTCTTCCTTCCCTTCAGCCCGCCTTCGCCGGGCTCACCTGGCATCGCCAGGCGCTCATCATAACGGGAACGGAATTTGTTAATTGCCTGAGCTGCCTCATAATGCGCGATATGGTCGAATCATAATAGACAGAGCAACCTAGCGGACTCTGCACTCCTCAGTCCACCCTAATATTTGCAGTAGGCGTGTTAGTTCAGGCAATAACGCCCATTCTGTGCGTAAATCCTAGAAATTGATAGGAAGTACATCGGCCATGAGCGCAATATCAATATGAGTTGCACAGTAGATGCACATAGTAGATGAACATATTCCGTTATTATTACCCGCATCACAACGCCAACAACTGAGTGCTCAAGCTCCCATTAATATGCTATCCACCTGCTGAAGTTACATGAATGACTGCAGATGCCGATATTTGGACTACATTCGTTATTTTCCAGACTACTTTATTATTCGTTCTCATTAGGGAGATTAGAAGTTGAAGAGTAAAAAATAGTCACTGAACGCGTAAAGTGTGTTCCAATATTCAGGTTATTTATTTTTCCAAAACTTCCCGTTTCAGGCGATGTTCATACCCTCCCCCCCCTCTCCTGCTCGCGACATCACGACTTGCATATATGACACCAGTCGGATCGCCCAGCTGTCACCAAGCGCTCCTTCTTCTGTGACATAGCCCTTCGCCGGGTAGGCGCGGATTTGCTGCGTGCTAAGTTACGGATCATTGACCAACCACACTGTTCAAAGGAATGTTCTGCATCAGCCAAGAACTTAAAAGCAGCGCCTGTTCTGTCAAGACGCAGAAGCAGCAGCAGCGTCCGCCGCATAAGGAGGAGCGCCGGCGTTAGCGAGCGATCCGACTGGTGCGTTTATAACCTACATAGACGGGAATAGAGCAACCTGTTAGATCAGCCGCTGAAGCATCGGACTGATTCATGCATTCCCCCCCCCCTCTTGAAGCGGCTTGCTTCGGTATGCACTCCCGCATTCAGCAGTGGAACGCTTTGAATGGCCCTCAGTGAGGTTGTTGATGGAAGATAGTTCTGATAAGAGTGATTGAGTCAAGTTGCTGCTGTTCATAACATCTCTATAAACCCCATGCATTCGGAATAGAGCTAGCTTAGCGGTCGTACATGACTCCGCTACTGATGAGCGGTGAGGAATGAGTTGTGTTGGAATCATTGAGATCATCATTGAGACTGAGGTATTGTACTTGAGTCATATCGATCGCATTGCTGCTGTGAGCGGTGTAGCGGATTTTCTCATGTTAACTTGTCTTTCAGCTCCTATAACATCCGTCACCCGCCAATAATATTCCCGTCCCATATCACTATCATATCACCCTAAATCACTTCTTGAAATAACGCTTCCACCGTTGCTGTAACCTGCGTTACGCATTTGGTGATCGTCCTCTTCCAACACCCCTTATCGGATCTTATCAACTGTCATCACTTTCTGTCACCCACCAATAATGTTCCCGTTCCACACCCTATATCACCTCTCGGATTAGTTCCCACTGTTGCCGTAACCTGCGTTACGTATTTGGTGATCCTCCCCTTCCGAGACCACTTATCTAATCTTATCAACTGTTATCACTTTCTGTCACCCGCCAATAATGTTCCCGTCCCATCCCCTATATTACTTCTTGGAACCAACGTGCCACGCTTGCTGCGACGCGTGCTATGAATTTCGTGACAGACAGACGGACACGAAGCGATGAAACGCTTGCCTGCCGACGCGGCCTATGAAATTTCGTGACAGACACACAGACACACACACACACACACACACACACAAAACACGCACACACGCCACACATATACTGACCAGACATACTTAGTGAATTATATATAGTAGGATAATGCACGAAATGGACCGACCGACTGAAAAACAACGGCAATGTTCCTTATCAGCCCCTACCAGATATTATCACCTTCTGTCACCCCTGGTCGATGTCATCATCTATTCGTTAACTCCTGACGTTGACTCCAAGATATGGTACAAGATATGGGACAGGAACATTAGTGGTGAGTGACAGGGATACTCTTGGAGTCAACGTCAAACGATGCTGTAGCGCGCGTTGTGCACTCGGTGATCTCGGTGATTCTAGCGTCTCTTATCAGTTCTTATCAGCTGGTATCATTGACTGTCACGCACCAGTAATGTCTCCGTTACAGCCCCTACACAACTCCTCAAAATCAACTTCCCACGGCTGCTGGGACGGGTGCTATGAATTTCGTGACACACACAGACACGCTTTGCGGATTATCCTACTACCAGTCGGATCGCACGGCTCACGCCGAGCTCTCCTCCTTCTGTTTAGCTCGGCTTCGCCGAGCTGGCCTGGCTTCGCCAGGCTCACATCATAACGGGATGGAATTAGTTAATTGTATGAGCTGCTCATATTGCGCGGTAGTGGTCGAATCATAATAGACAGAGTAACCTAGCGAAATCTGCACCCCTCAGAGTTGCGGAAGGCGTGCTGGTTTCGGCCATAACGCCCATTCTATAAGTAGATCTCAGAAATGGATAGGAAATACAGAATATCAATGTATGTTGCACAGTAGATAAACAATTTCGTTTTTATTACATGCATCATAAC